>CM055280.1:22959699-23091438 GCA_029237695.1 Conchocele bisecta | reverse complement strand
GTACAGGTAATATAGGGATTTAGTACTAAACCCACCATTGACCCGGCCTTAAATGACCTTAGCTGTGGATAGGCCGTTAAACCCCAACAAACAAACAAACAAAGAATGGCCTGCATGGATAACCCGAATCACCCAACAGGAATCCATTTGGAGGTTCTACAAAATAAAATACATATTTGACTGCACTGTGATAGTGAAGAAATGGTGCTTATGCCAGGCTCAGCAGTGGTTCCCATTTATTCTTGTGTGGCTGCCATGTTTTAGTAGATGCATGATTGGTATTCAGGCTGCGTAGTAGCTGTGACAAGGGACATGACTACTTGTGATCCTCAAATGACATAATTAAGCTATGTTGTTTTCAAACAGCTATTCTTTGCAGTTACATATGTCAAGAATGTTTGTATAAATGTGCAAATATTTATGGAAAGGTATAAATAACATACATTTATTTTTCATATGCAGCTGTTCCAGAACCAGAAGGAGAGATATATGAAATTTGGACATACATACAGGTTTTGATGGATGTGACCTATATTTTGAGTAAAGTAGGTCACATATCAGTAAACCAGATGGCCGCGGCCCGCATGTCAAGCCCGCCGAGGCATTTGATGGTATTTTTAAAAACTTTAACGCAGATTTCGGACGGACGCATGGATGTCATTGTGTCTCGCTTTCCGTAAGCGGGCTCAACAAAAAATGAAAGTGAATGGGTTCAACGTCCCACCAACAACTAAGGTCATATACAGATGTGACAACAGTTTAAAGTCTCGTCTGACAGACCAGTGGGATGGAAATACTATGAAAGTATTTTTGATGCCCAAGGAGAGGTTTGAACCCACAACCTCCAGATTGGAAGTCCGGTGTTCTAAATCCTAGGCCATGACCCATCCCTCACATATATACTGATATTGAAAATTTGCAGGTCCGTCCAAAATTTTAACTTCACCTACTATGCTCAAAATATAGGTCTTTGAGAATAGTAGGTGAATGTCACCCAAATGACCGAGGTTGGTTAGGTATCAATGTAAGGAAGCTAATGATGAAGTTTTGCGAACATCCAACTAATGTATCCAGAGGTATTCAACATTTTGATGCACATTCAATATTATTGTTACAATGGTTAACATCACCAAGGTAAAGTTCACCCGAATAACATTGGATGTATAGCAATCCATGTGAGGAAGTTACGGATGAAGTTTGGTGACGATCCGACTACGGAATTGTGACAAGAGCGGTAATATCAGAATCTGGTTATATATATTCTATGGCACAACATGCATATCCCTTCTGGTTGTCAGCGAGTGGATAATTGCATGCCATTTTTGAACTTATGTTGGATGTGACTTGAGAAGTGACTTGAGAAATGGGACGCTTGTTGTGGGTTTACGACCAGTAGATCCAGATCAGCCTGCACATCAGTACAGTCATTCCATCAATGAAATACCCGTCATGCTTCTAACAAGCAATATAGATGCCTCTTAGCCTACAGGAGACTGTATTTGATCAGGTACTACACTGGTCACAAGCCACATAAGCCCCATTTCTCTAGTTTCAGACGCATATTGTGACTTTAACACTATTGTTAATATCCTGTGCAAACTGTCTGCCTCTGAAGATGCGTGCATCATGAACAGATCCCGGCCAATGGATGACGGCATTGGTTATGTAGTACCTGTGGTCACATATCGCCTGAAATGTGTAGCAAAACAATCTGTAGCAGGAAACATATTTATGCACACTCTCTGACATAACCTATTTCAATGGAAAGGTATAAATAACATACATTTATTTTTCATATACAGGTGTTCCAGAACCAGAAGGTAGGAATCGGATGAAGTTTAATGGAACATCAGATTAACGTATCGGGTATATATGCAATTTGGACATACATACAGGTTTTGATGGATGTGACCTATATTTCGAGTAAAGTAGGTCACATATTCAGTAAAAAAGTGAAAGTAATTGGTTTAACGTCCCACCAACAACTAAGGTCATATAGAGATGGGACAACAGTTTAAAGTCGCAGCTGACAGACGAGTGGGATGGAAATACTATGAAAGTATTTGTGATGCCCAATGAGAGGTTTGAACCCACAACCTCCGGATTGCAAGTCCGGTGTTCTAACCCCGATGGCAGCGCTCACATATATACTGATATTGAAAATTTACAGGTCCGTCCAAAATTTGACGGACGTGACCAATATTTTCAGCATAGTAGGTGAAGGTCACCCAAATGACCGAGGTTGGTTAGGTATCGGGAGGTATTCAACATTTGGATGCACATTCAATATTATTGATACAATGATTAACATCACCAAGGTGAAGGTAAAGTTCGCCCGAATAACATTGAATATATAGCAATCCATGTGAGGAAGCTACGGATGAAGTTTGGTAATGATCCGACTAACGGGTCAATACTTTAGATAAGCGTATGTCCAACGAATTTTACATACAGAATTGTGACGACATTGTGATAAGAGAGGTAATATAAGTCTGGTTATATATAGAAAATGGCACTATATCCCTCCTGGTTATCAGCGAGTGGATAATTGCATGCCACTTTTGAACTTATGTCGGAAACTGGCATTGTATGTGGATGTGACTTGAGAAATGGGACGCGTGTTGTTGGTTTACGACCAGTGTAGATCCATATCAGCCTGCGTATCAGTACAGTCATTCCATTAATGAAATACCCGTCATGCTTCTAACATGCAATAGTGATGGCTCTCTGCCTACAGGAGTCCGTATTTGATCAGGTGCTACACTGACCACAAATCACATAAGCCCCATTTCTCCAGTTTCCGACACATATTGTGACCTAACAATATGTTGTTAATACCTTGTGCAAACTGTCTGCCAATCGCCGACTCTGAAGATGCGTGCATCATGAACAGATCCCGGCCAGTGGATGACTTTGCGCGTCTACTCCTCATAAGTAAGCTACAAGGGCAAAACTAAATGCCACCTCCACTATCGTAGTGGGGCATAAACAAAATTTGGGTTAAAAACAAGGTGAGGACACAAGTGCTCAGTGATCTTCACATTGGTCAATTTGGGTGGTCAGACGTGGGTCGTATGCAAAACAAAGCACCATCACTAGATACACATTGTGGCCGTATATTATCAAAATCCGTGAAGTGGTTCCTAAGTTATTGAAAAATGAAAGGTATAACTTAACGTACAAACCAAACGCTATATCCACTCTTCACTATCACCATTATCACGAGGGGATAATAACACATTTCTTACTTGAACGTTCAAACTGTGTACTCCTTTGCGGTTGACGAAATTGGGCTCTCTGAAACCACTGGGCTGAGGATTGGGACGTGGGTGCAATCAATTGCACCAACGACATTTGTCATAACTGTAAATGTAAACACTATAGACATATCTAAGTAATGGTTTGAAAGTAACTGCAAGTGGGATAGGTAGTGCGTGGAGAGGCATAAATTAGGTAAATACATTGGAATTGCATGTACAGACATTGTGTTATACATATGTTTGGACTCTTTTTTGAAAAATATATATACATACCGGTGTAACAGGAAATCTCCCCCGTCCTGGAAATCTTCGCTTAAGCCTAGGAAATATTCCCCCCCCCCCCGCCTGGAAATTCTCTCTCCCCCCCCCCACCATCACCACATTCACAGACACTGTCCACAAAAACTTTTAATATATTTTCATATACATTGTTGATATTGTGCTCAGGAGCATACAAAATGCACATGCTAGAACTAGTCTGTTGGTAACAGAGGACGTAACATCCCTACATGTATACCCAACTAACATAGTCGTAATGTATGTCTGCTTGTGGAGAAGTATGTGAATAGGCGAGGCAGCATTTTCTATAAAAGAGCTATCCAATTTAGTATAATATCTATACATAGACAATATAGTGGTGGTGGGGCGGTAGAGATTCTATTTACCGGTATATGCAATAATTCCCCATTACCGTACCATAACTATTATGTATGTTGGCTGGTAGAGAGTTCTCTATGTTAAATCTCTACCATAGCTGCATATGATTGGTATACATGTATAGCACATGGTGGGGGTGGGTTTAGAAAATAAAAACAGTATAGCTGTGTAGAACAGCAAGCATGTGGCATGTATTGGTGGGGGGGGGGGGGGGGGGGGGGGAGATTTTCCTAGGAAATATTCCTCCGCCGCCACCATCTACCATATGCATAGTGGATATGGACGTCTCTTTGTAGACAAGAACAGCCCACGATTGGGGGAGTATTTCTGAAGAAACAAAATCATGTATGTTGGTGTAGAACAGACAGCATGTGTCATGTATTGGTGGGGGGGGGGGGGGTGGGGTGGTGGAGATTTTCCTAGGAAATATCCCCCCACACCATCTACCATATGCATAGTGGATGAGGATGTCACTTTGTAGACAAGAATAACCCTCCTCCCTCGTGATGAAATAGTGTATGTTGGTATAGAACAGAGAGCATTTGGCATGTATTGAGGCAGGGGGGGGGGGAGATTAGTAAATATCCCCCTCCCCCCCACCCCCCAATCATCTACCATATGCATAGCGGATGTGAATGTCTCTTTGTAGACAAAAATAACCCACGATTGGGGAAGTATTTCTGATGAAATAATGTATGTTGGTGTAGAACAGATAGCATGTGGCATGTATTGGTGTGGGGGGGGAGGGGGGGGGGGAGATTTTCCTAGGAAATATTCCAACCCCCCAACCATCTGCCATATGCATAGCGGATGTGAATGTCTCTTTGTAGATAAGAATAACCCACGATTGGGGGAATATTTCTGATGAAATAATGTATGTTGGTGTAGAACAGATAGCATTTAGCATATATTGAGGCAGGGGGGGGGGGAGATTTTCCTAGTAAATATCCCCCCTTCTCCCCCAACCATGTACCATATGCATATCGGATGTGAATGTCTCTTTGTAGACAAGAATAACCCACGATTGAGGAAGAAATTCTGATGAAATAATGTATGTTGGTGTAGAACAGATAGCATATTTTCCTAGGAAATATTCCAACCCCCCAACCATCTACCATAATACGGTCGAACATTCTAACGATAAATCCTTGTTGTGACCAAGGTCAGATACATTATCCAAATAATTATATTCAGTCAAAACAGATAACCGTAAGAAATAATTGTGTCCGGTCGAACATTTTAACGATAAATCCTTGTTGTGACCAAGGTCAGATACATTATCCAAATAATTATATTCCATCAAAACAGATAACCGTAAGAAATAATTGTATCCGGTCTAACATTCTAACAATAATTCTTTGTTGTGACCAAGGTCAGATAAATTATCCAAATAATTATATTCGGTTGAAACAGATAACCGTAAGAAATAATTGTATCCGGTCGAACATTCTAACAATAATTCCTTGGTGTGACCAAAGTCAGATACATTATCCAAATAATTGTATTCCGTCGAAACAGATAACCATAAGAAATAATTGTATCCGGTCAAACATTCTAATGATAAATGTTTGTTGTGACCAAGGTCAGATACATTATCCCTGGTTCGATTCAGGACCGGTATGCATCTTTCTCACTCTGTGAGACAAGTAAACCGTTTTATTTTTTAAGCAATAGCCATCAACGGTATTTGATTCAGACCAATAGAAGTCAACACGACAACAGAGCAGACATTTTGCTGTAATACTAATAATTATGAAATAACTTTTATCAATATCATTCATTCAATCATCATAGATTTGGAAAATTAAATAATGCTATTCTTTGAAAATTAATATCAATATTTTCGCCTTGTTATTATATTATGAATGATTAAATTGCAATCACAGGCTCCTTGCAGCTTGAAATTGAAAGATATACGAGTTGAAACTGATCTCAGAAAGTGTCCTGTCGACTATAGGATCGCGTCGAAATAACGTTAACGGAATAGGAACACCTTAATTTGATACCGACGAAAACGGAAACAAAACGTTAACTTGGTGCTTAGTTTCGTCATATTATACCGTAGACCACACATATATGGAACATTGTCAGTGACAACATTTTTTTGTCCGAGTAATTGTGAAGCTTCAACATGCTGAAGGTCACGACTGCGTTTCTCGCGCAATAACCATGATAACCCTCTATAATTTATTTGCGCATCATAATTTGTGAATAATAAAACAGATCATCAATACAGTTGATCGTCGAGTCAGTTTCAGTTAAACATGTTAAATATGGGATACAATCTAATGCATTGTGACAAATTTGGATTTGACGGCGGATACGTTGTTGCCGTTGTTATATTTATTGACACCGGATGAATATGACCGTGTAATTCGCACGACTACCCTCACACGACACTACTATCGTGTAGAATCACACCAATGCCGTGTAATACCATACTACTGTGGTACGTGTAACACCACACGACACGACATTAGTGTAGTGTAACACGACACCAGTGTGGTGTAACACGACACCGTCGTATTTGATTGGTCAAGGCAATTGTGCGTCCAAATTCTTGCATATCGTGTGATATTTGGTGTCGTGTGCGTGCCGTGTGGAGACGGTGCCGTGTTCGTTCGTGTGTGCACTTACACGCCGACTCTACTGTGCATCAATAACCCCTAACCTATATGTTACATTCACCTACATTTAGCCTTGAATTACTTGGTTAGTGTTTATAGTCAAGTTTGTATATGGAATACTCCTAGGCCTACATCAACCATAATTGGACAACTTCATCTCTTAGTGATGTACATCAATAATCCCTGACCTAGATTTCACCTTGATCTACTTTTATCCTTGGATTACTTAGTTATTTCCCCTTGGTTAAGGTTTTTAGTTAAGCTTGTATATGAAATACTCCTGGGCCTGCAGCTACCATACTTGCAAAACTTCATCTCCTAGTGATGTACATCAATAACTCCTGACCTATATCTGACATTGACCTACATTTAAACCTTGAATTACTTACTTAATTTCCCTTGGTTAAGGTTTTTAGTCTACCTTGGTTAAGGTTTTTATGCAGGCCGCACATGCCGTGAATGCCTCTTTAAAACCAGAACCGCACTTCACATAAGCGAAGTGTGGTTCCAAAATAGCGAATTGCCATCATCCCCTGTGGCGACGCTTGCTGATTTGACCGAGGTTACCAGGCGTATTGTATCAAGATCAAAGGCACAACTGATAACAGTCTGCTGCAATTAGAGAGTGGAAATTCTGTCTGTTTTTACAAAAACTGCATCATTTTCATCGGAGAAACAAATGACTATCATATATGTCTTTTTCAGAAAAACATAAATAATGCAATTTTTTTTAAATTGTAAATCGTCCAGAAATGAGAATTGTAAAGTATTTATGTCATCCGACATCGGGTCAGTTTCAGCAGTTCCACACACAGTCAACACACGCGTATGAATATACTCAATCACACATGCAATAAAGGGTGGGCATTTTTAAATATGAAGCAATGTGTTTTTATCACAAAAAAAACAACATTTCTTTTGTATATTTTATTAATTTGTTGAGACACTCAATCAACATGTATATTCGGATAATATTTAAACTGCAAACACACTCGGGGAAACGGGACTATTTTACGTTCCGCACTGCCATTCCACACATGTGTGAATCGGCTGTTGCATGCATATTCCATGGTTTTGGAACATGTGTTAATTCTGAAAATGACCGCGACGAGATAAACACCAGATAAGGTGCTTATTTAGATCAAAATATTAGAATGTCTTTAATTTATTCACTAAAAATGGCAAGTCTGGAGTGATTTAGAATTGTCTCGATGAGACGATTCTAGAGCACTCCCAACTTGCATTTTTTTGTTGGGAAGAATACCCACCTTAACTGGAGCTCTGGTAAATAACTTATTGGAACATTTAATCAATAAATTTAATATATATTGAAGAGTCACCAATATGCACCAGGTCAGGATATCCGAATTTCAGGGCTGAATAGTTTCTGTAAGTATTGAGCTCTGATTTTGAGAATTCCCCTCATTATGTACAGGTTGCATACAGAATATTCCAACCCGTTGGTCCGGCCTTAAATGACCCGGCCTTGAATGACCTTACATGTTGATAGGCCGTTCAACACCAATAATCAATCAATCTAAACTAGATTGGGTATTGCGCTATACAATACAAAAAGTATTGTTTACTGACAAAGCAGTGGGACAAGTTTAGCTGCCACTCTCTGATAACTAGTTTTCCTGTTTATCCGTGAACATATCCACACGCATTTGAACCGTCTCAAATAGTGGTCACAAAGTATACATCTGTGGAGATATAATACAAATATCAGCTTTTTTCCCCATGAACTGCTCAACATCAGACTAAAGTGTCATATAAACAGGAGAGGGTCAAGTACCTTTATGTGGTACTTATAATATCTGACTATGGCTCTTCAATGTTCAAATTATTTCAGTTCATTTATACATAAGGGTATTTATCTCTCGAAAATATGTTGATTGGTTTGACAGTGTAGATCAAGATGAGACGGCTCATTATGATCAGCCAGTTCATCTGGATCTACTTTATTGAAAGCATGACAATTCATTAATTTTGGAACCATGAACATGATGAACTATGTAAATCTTGGGGAGTATGATTACTGCTTCCTGGTAAAATGTACATGTACATGTATACAGAGATTATCACTAAATGGAGTCTGTGTTATGTGTAAACATGTGTGTAAATACCACTTGAAAAGAAAGTAGTCCGGCAAATTGGTTCTGGGGAAATAAAGATGACCACTGGTCACTGCCCAGTGGTTTTATCGGATGTTGGCCTTTTTTATAGCATTGCGCAGTGGGTGGTCACTATGGCTAAACGCTGTTTGTATCCAGCAATTTTGTTTTAAATGAAAGTTCATGTAATGAGCCACCTTGTTTGTCAAGCTATGTGTACATCGACAACCCTCGTAGTCGAGCTATGATGTTCTCCTACAGCTCTTGTTTTTAAATTAGGTACTTATTTACCAACTTTAAATACCACTTTCTCGTTACCAGATGTTTTCGAAAAAATATTCATGTGACTAATAGCTATTTATCAACATTTATCCAATTTTCGGTATAAAGTCTCTAAACAGTTGACCGAAATATTTGTTTAAAAATTACTACAATTTATGCACTAATTTGATACATGTAGTTTTAACCCAAAAATGTTACCCAGTATGCTCAAATCATTTTTTTTCTATAAACACTATATAAATAAATGTTTTATTAAGTTCGTTTGATAATCATGATAATATCACAACACTTTTTATCTCCATATTTATTTTGAAATTTTTCGCGATTTTCGCACCAAATTATCAATTTTTCCCAAAATGACAGCTTTCCTACCGTCCGATTTTAGGCGATTTTGTTTCTGCTGAAATCAGCATATGTTTCTCGAATTATTGGCAATAATTACATTTGTCTTACAGAGACTTTCGGGTCAAATCTATATTCCCTGGCCTAATATGTAAATACGCAGGTGCCAGATATACTCTTCCCATATGAAGCTCCACTGCACTATTGTAATAGTGTCTAATACTAGATTACGGTATTGGGTATATGGTATGTGTTGTGTTGTGTGGTTAGCCAGGTAATAGTGTCTAATACTAGAGTACAGTATTGGGTATATATGGTATGTGTTGTGTTGTGTGCTTACCCAGGTAAAAGTGATACACCATGCCATTTTCTGTGTACGAGACCTTGTAATGGTGATTTGTGTTGTTAAAAACTGTCCAGAAAACATACTTTATTTTACAGTTTAAATTAGTGTAATATAATTGATAGGAGTCCGTCTTCCTGGCTTGTGCATGTATGCTAGTCGTGTCTATGTACGTCATTGAAGACAATCGTTTTCACTTCGTTTCCCATTTGTTTTCGTTTGTTTTCATTGGGAACCTTCAACACATATTCGATGTAAGTTGTATATGCAGAACAGACACGTTGGCAACACTATCAGAAAGCAACGCGTTTCCATCACGTTCGTATGCGTTAAATGTACCAGACCGCAATAATATAATTATGAGACAAGCCATGTGATAGTATACCCAAGGAGATGTGCGATATATCATGATAAAAAAAGTACAAAAATAATACGATATTTTCCGTAAATGGCGTCGCACGTTGACGAAATGTTAATACCAAATTCCGCATTTACCATGAACATTTTGTCAACTGTTCGTTACAGAAAAATGTCATAGTTTCTGTAAATATTTACTCTTGAAAAAATGAGCATGTTGTTAGGTACAAACTCACATAGCTTAACACATATATTGAGTGTATATCGGTAAATCATGTGCATTTTGAAAATAAATCAACTGTGATATTGAACATGAAGCAAAGCTCCTTTAATCTCGACAACTATACTTTACAAACAGGGTGCTTGAGTTTTAAATGAGATATTAGAAGGAGATATCGCAAATCCTTCATATCTTTTAAAACGGTATCATGTTGCAACTCATGTGTTGGTAAATTAACATGTACTTACACCACCGCGTGCGCTAATCTTGCCAATTTGTGTCATTTTTTATTTCAAACTACTCGAATATTGCGCTTGAAGTCAAGCAGATGTTCTACAGCTCAGGCTCAGACAATCGAATTGCTTGATTCCGTGTTGGCCTTGGCAATAGATGTTCAAAACCAATGATCATTTGGGCAGGATTTACGCAGGCTGTTGTGTACATTCAAGACGAGAACGTCCCCTCCCTAATTTGTGACTGAGGTGGAGAAATGGGGCTTATGATAGTTGCCACCAGTATAGCTTCTGATCAAATAACAAACATCTGTAGCTTGACAATGATTTGCATTGCATGTTAGAAGCAAGACGGCTGTGTCGTTGATGAAATGGCGAACAGTGCAGATTCTGAACAGACTGTGCGGATGCACAGGCTGATCTGGATCTACATTGGATGCAAAAGCACATACACCCAATTTCTCCAGTCACAGCCACATACGGCATATGGCGCCATTAATGTTGTAAAAAAAGTTCTTCACAACTAAGCAAAGTATCGACTTGACATTGGAGGGGGGGGGGGGCGGTCCCAACATCAGAATTGAATAGTCCTCGTCACACCAGAATCACTTGGCCCTCTCCCAAAAGCAGTAGGATCAGTACTAATCTTACTACTTTTATAATTGGCAATAATCCAATTCAACTCCCAGTTACATGTAACAACAGATCCAAAGTTAGAAACGTACCTGAGGGCCAAACCTGTCCAATCGTGATTCCTATAAGGAGGAACCCCTTGCGGTAATTTACGCCGTCGCGTTCGCCCGACCAACCACCCATTGTGTTTAATTGAAGACATATGACGGTACTAGGACAGCTGGCTTGTTTGCACTCATATAGCAGCAGTCCTAGTATCGTCATATATCTTCAATTAAACCACACTACGCAGGGTCATGATGAAAACACGTTTTAATATTTATTATTTTTCCAAAACTCTTGATATGCCCCTTTAAAGGAACGGTATTTTTTGTCATAGATCATATTTCCGCTTTCAACAGCCACTGCCCAACTGGTCCATTTTCCCCTTAAAGGTACATGCCACTCAGTAGGCACACAATGTTCTGTATAGGAATTAAATAAGTGTATAAGCGTGTCATTATTCCACCAGTTCTAAAATTACGAATGCCCGCTATAGAGATATAAATAATTTAGCAATATTTGTTTTACTGATAGTGACTCGCGGTGGTATCAGGCTATTTTCATATGCAAATGAGGCATGTTATTTCTTTATCATTTATACAAATTCAGAGCGTCACATGGAATAATAATATTTTCCACAGATTATATGGTATGATCATTGCACATCAACAAACAAATACAGAGACTAAATAGTAACGTCGGTAATATTTCCCCTGATATCAGTGTGGAAACTTACGTCTGATATAACATGTATAATAATGCCAATCAATACGTGGGGTAATGGTGAATGTATATTTAGTTTGCCAGAAAATGTCTCGTATGATATATTTGATATAAATAACATGTTGTTCCTAATGAATGTGCATGTACCTTTAATGGTCGCATTGTTATGGAATCAAAACAAATACAAAGAGGCAAATATTAATTTTCAATAATTTTATTTTATTTAAAATATTATTGGGTGGTAATTATAAGAAATAAACATGGTTTTAGAATGTGTTGGGATATAAGCTTTTAAAAGTCCCACACTATGGGCTGAAGGTTTTCAGTGTGCATGTATAACCGGATACATAGCAAAATATCGTATATTCCTATAAGATACATACACCACCAACTGCGTTAATCTGGTCCAGATGTCAACGTTTCTGAACGAGCATTGGCATGAATATCAACTCGCAATCAAGCGGGTTCATTTGCTGTGATAAAGAAATTGACAAATATTGGCAAGATTAGCGCAGGTGGTGAAGTATATAAATGAATTACAATATACAAGTCATGTGTTGCATGGTCTCATTCATTTAGAAGTGTCCTGGTGCCGATGTTGAACTATTTTTATCTCCTAATTAAGGATACTATCTCCTAATTATGAGTTATTATCTCCTAATTAGGACTTAGTATCTCCTAATTAGGACTTACTATCTCTTAATTATGACTTAGTATCCCATAATTATGACTCGAACAGATTTCAGCATCTGACACCAGGAAGCTTCCATATATTCATGTTTTCTCGATATACATGCATGATAATGTCACCATCTTTTCTGTCGGTCGTGTTCGCAGTATTTATTAGGTAAATTGCGATGAATTGACCGAAGACACCCTGACTGATAAAGGAGTGCCGTTCGTCAGTTAGTTATATTTTATTAAAGGATATGACTTGACTTGCAGACCTTCCATACCCGGTAAAGTACTGTCGTATCATGCACTGACAACATGCGCACATCCGGGTCACAACTGCTACCTGTACTGCTTTTTCAGACGTTGCATTGGTCGGACGAAGTCACATGACGTTACCGAATTACTCCAGTGTAATGACGCAACTCCGCGTTATTTTTACAGAAAACTATGTTTTCCAACTATGTTTCATACATTTTTACCTGAGAAATATATTATCATGCTACGTGTCGATTCTCGTGATAGCAATTGTATCAGGCAACGCTAGTAAATGCGTAGGAATTCCGAGACCCGCCTCATATAGGTACTTAGCTATCGGATTTCCTATCTTGTTGCGTTCAACAAGATATAAAATCTGATAGTTATGTACCGATATCGGTGAAAATTGAAATAACCCAGCAGTCATAGTAGCGTCATATATATTCAATTAAACCACTTTACACAGAGCCATAATGAAAACACGTTTTTATTTGTATGCCTGTCGTTTCTTTCAGCGCATTGTTTTCGTTATTTGGAATTAGAAAATTATATATTCATTATAAAACGAAATCGATGTCAAAATTATGTGTAAAGCCCTACCGTACGTCATTAAAACGATATTTTCATTGGATAAGAAAACCAGATAACGGTAAACGGTTCTGACGTTTGTAAACGGGAAAACTTTGGTTTAATTGGCTAACAGGAGCACAGGAAACGCGCGGGGCCAAGTGTGTGAACCACGTTCACTTCTACTTGCGGGAAGTAACTCTGAATAATACTCCCGTATCGTCATGGCAGAGTTACGTCCCGCAACTAGTTCACTTCCAGTTTCCAAGTGGATCAAACGGAAACGCTACTGTACCACACGAATCCATTAACATAAATGCAATCAATATATATAACAAGGCAATGATAACAGGAAGTAAATAGGCTATGAAATACATTACACACAGATAAATGTACAAAGCATGGAGCGACATAACAATCTATCCACCACTTTAGTGACAACGCAAACCCTAATAATAGTAGGAGAAAATGTGACATTGCACCTAAGCCAAGCACTGCAGATGTGCGATATCTCATTAAAACTGCGTACAAAATGTACGATTGTTTCCGTAAATGACGTCGAAAGTTCATGATATGTTCCCTATATGCTCAGGCTCAGTCAATCAACCTGCTTGATTTGAATTACAATATTCATGTATATGTATGCATTTTGAAATAATAATAAATATTAGCAAGATTAGCGCAGGCAAAAGTGCAGGTCGGAAAAGTGGCGGTCAGATTCTAATGTCAAGCCCAATGGGTAGTGATAAAACAAAAATGCGTCCCTATTCCACGGCAACACACGTACACATGTAGTACTCGCCGCACATTAATACCAGAGCTTAAACGTACAACACAGTACATGTACTACTGTCTGTTTCATAAACTTGCAAACAAGTGATTTAGAAGTAGCATTCTTTGTCGTCTTTAAAAGTCGGCCAAAAGTAAACAATTTCCCTATTGGATATTACCATGGGGAAATGAGATTTGAAGAGTGGTGATCTTTCGAAAACAAATATATATATTTTTTAAATCGTTCCACTAACTCCGAAATCGGGAAGAGTTTCTTTTTGGTGACATTTCTCACATGTTACACATGTTACATACATGTTTGTAATAGTATCAATATTTGACCGAATTAATTTTAGAAACAATATGCTTAACAATCAAATGCAATATTGTTCATATATCCACACCAAATGGACAGCTTTTACTGAAACAGACGGGAGGCAATCTTGTGTTGATTCTGGTTGTCAGCATCAGTTTATAATGTACAGAAATGACGTCACAGTCACGTCATATGTTGCAGTTCGGAAAAGAAGTGAAAACAAATAAGTTAATGGATTTTTTTCACTCTGTTATAACACATTACACATTACAAAATAAGTTAATGTAAATTGTTCACTCCATATTATAACGCATTACACATTGTAATAAAATGTATCATATGTGTTATAACAGGGAATAAAAACATTCACTGCATTGTAAATTATATGTGTTTACTGTATCAGTAAGTGAAACAAATATAAGTTAAAATGTAATGAATGTTTAGGCGTATTTAATGCATGTATTGACTTTGGTCCGTTTTCAACATGTGGTATCGAATGCCACATTCTCAATGTACACATCACGATTGACGCGTTTCAAAACTAAGTACATGTATTGTAAGTGTGTACATTGTATGCACCAACGTCCTCAATTACATGTAAACATGACTAAACTAAAGTAAAGACTGTCATTTATTCTCTGTGTGGCTGAACTCAGTGAGTGTCGTAACATGCGCATGCGTGATATTCCAGAAATCGGTAGTATATCTTTGCATTCTAAAGTGTTCGTAAGTGAACATTTAGGATCGTCTGGAAATCTCTAGTGGTGGACATGATGGATTTACATGTAAATGTATTAAGTATATTCTGCTATGATAAATAAATGTAAATCCAATAAGTGTTTACAAGAAAATATTGTTAATATGAAATGTACAGACTATCATAATTTTGCACTTACGAACATTTTAGTCGTACGAAGTTGTACCTAGCTGTACATTGATCAAATACAAACTGATTGTATTCTGAATTAGGCATTGACGTTGACACACAACCGCCTGCGTTAATCTAGCCCATATATCAACGTTTCTGAATATCTATTGGCGATTTCAACTAGCAATCAAGCAGTTTCTTTGGCTGAGCCTGAGCTATTTAACAGCTCAGGCTCAGCCAATCAAACTGCTTGTTTTCAAACATAGAATTTGAGCCGAGATGTCAACGTTTCTGAAATCTGTTGGCAATCTCAACACGCACACAATAATTTTGATTCACTGAGTGCAAGCTGTACTACACCTCAGGCTCGACCAATCAAACTGTTTGATTTCAAGCACAGTATTCGAGTGCTTTGGAATACAAATTATTGTCAAATAATGGCAATATTACGCAGTCGGTGGTGTACAAATTGAATGTATTATGTCAACCCGTATTGTTACATGTCTGCCGTTGCTCGAAACCGCTTAGAGCCGTTTTCAAACGTACAGCACGTGCTGTTAGACAATGCTCATTCCGGGGCCAAGCGAACACCTACGTAATGCATGTCTGTCATGACGTTACTAGAACGCGCCGTTACGTTACCAGACTAGTTTACAACGGTCGCGCTGAAATTTTGAAATTGATGCGGTTACATCACGCGACGTGGACTGTGGCCCCGGACTATATATGCTCAAAGTACACGATATTTCCGACGGAAATGTAACAATAACGTTCGACCATGTCGAGCAGTGGGTAAACGTTTGCCGTGGCACTCGGGAACTGTTTGAACTCCGGCCTACGGCCGTGGGGTTCAAACAATTACCTCGTGCCACGGCACACGTTTACCCAAGGCTGCGCATTGTCGAACGCTATATTCGAGAACTACATTGGCTTCAAACAACCGTCAGTGTTATGACACAATGTACGCAAGTCAGTGTTTCTGTCAGTATAAATGAACATCAAACACTGGTATAAATTTAGTACTAGGTTAGTGTCTTCTGATATCAAGTTTATCCGGCTCGCCTTAGGAAACGGTAGGAATTCATCGGCGAACGTCTGAATTCATAGGAGTTTCATCACCATGTCTGATACATTTCGTATCAAAGGACACTAGCCGGCATCCTGTATAATACTATGGAACCTGTCTAAAGCGGACACAAAGGCAACCTTTGCGATCTTATTTTGATGGGCTTCTTAATCATTTATCCCAGATGCTAATGTATGTTCATGATAGCAAAGAAAGCGCAAATAGTTTTCAGAATGGTAATATGCCTAATTTACAGTGGAACCTCTCTAAACAGGACACCCTGGGGATCTCCCAGGGTGTCCGGTTAAGAGAGGTTTCACTGTAGTTAGTATAACATAATTATTAACAACAGGTTTTCATGCCGTGCAAGATGGATGGTAAATACAACTACTACAATATCCTGTTAAGGTCATTTTACATCGTTGCATTCTAGACTTATGAGACATCAGATTAGAGATTAACACTTATCGGAAGATTGCGAGAAAGCGAGGCGATATCGCGAGAACGCGGGACGAAAATGCCAGATAAATCTGTCACTCGCATTCGCGCCTCGCGCTGTAGCATCCTCGTGATATGGATAGATTGGGAATTGTAAAGTAGCCCTATCAGGACACCGTATATTATTCGTTTATTATCAACGCCTCTTTTACAGATGGAACATCAGCGATACAAGGCCACACACGCAGATGAGAACGACACCGCTCACGACGGATGCAGCTCCTGTTGGTAAATAAAACAATAGGCAATAACTATTACATGTACCACAGGAACAAACGCGGTAATTATGTTAGTATTTATCGTGAACATAAATTATCAGAGAAACGCTACTGGATGAAAACAAACCGGAGATAAACTGCAACAGAACTCTTATCAGGGCATTGTATCGCGTGTTTTCAGAACGACATGGTCATGCCATGACATGAAATCATTTTTGTACAGATTCGACAGTACTATCCATGTACATGTATTTACTTTATACCGCATCTTGAACTTAATTGCTTGAACGTGCTCACGTCACAAATCTAGCAACGTCATTCAATACAAAATGGAAATATCCACGGGAGGTCGAATTGGTTTTGTGCCTGTGTATTTCCGATTTATTTACGATAAAATTCAATATTGGCTGGTTATAGACCTCACAGTTGTAATAGTAAGCATTCAAATCATAATCGACATGTGTTTGTTTTATTGGTACTTCACATATACTGTGAAACATGAACACAATTCAGCTCAATCAACAGCAATTTACATGTTTAAATCGACTGACCAATCAAAGCGATTTGCGGTCAAAGGTACAAAAATAAAGGCAAAAACGGCACTTCGTGTAAATTAGGCTACACACTTAAAGTATATTACATTCTGTTCCACGGTTTGTTGCAGACAAACGTTTGGCTATTAAACACATTAAATTAAAGTACCTTTTTTTCAATAGCAGCAAAGTCATCCTCCCCAAAAATGTTTACTTGATTAAATTCAATTTTATTGATTTCATAGGGAAAATACATTTTTTCCATGGGAATTTTAACATGGGGGCTAAAAGTAGATGTTTTATATAATTTTTTAATATGTGGACCGATTTTTAAAATCTGTTTTTTTGTTTTCTTAGCAGTGTGTACAACAACACGTAAATGTATATTACAACATGTTCAGTATTACGCACACATGCATGTACAAACTTTTCAGTATTACAGTCATACAGCCGTAAAATCTAAATGTTCAATATTACAGTCCTACACACACATGTATATACACACCTTAACCTTACAATAAAACACAATATTAGGACTCACCCTATTTCCGATGTTTAAATTACAGCTTCTGGCGGTTAAGTGAAACACTCGAGCGGTGTGGTCACGATACTATGCGTCACGTGATGCCGAACGTGTCAAGATTGGTCTGGTCACGATATTACGTGTCGCACCGACGTGTCCCAACATGTCAGTCATGACCGCGTGACAGATTGATCACTCACGTTAACCCTGTTGTCAAGATTGGTAACGAGACACACAGGCTGAACCTGAACGTGTTAACATTGGTCACGATACTACGTGACGGTTTGTCACGATATTACGCAACCGTGTCACGTGTAGTCACGAAACTACGTGACCGGGTGAACTTGAACACTATAGAAGGTAGAGTGCGCTCGAACAATTTATTCTACCGACATACGGTAAGTGTGTAACAGGAAGAGAAAATATGCTCCCGACCGAGGACTCGAACCCGGCACCTCCCGCTTACATGGCGGTCGCTCTACCGACTGAGCTAACCGGGCACAGATACATATATTCTCTCCTGAGTTACTATATCCGTACCGTGACAAGTGTCTTTCACGTATAACTTTGGGGGTACTCATAACGTGAAACATTAATAACTCATATACATGTATTCAATGCGGACTGAAACGTTTCTATCTACAGGTTGAGACCAGCCTTATGCGACCAGCATTGGGTTGGCATTGTATTATCATGACATTTAGGAGTGATTCACGACTGTCACATCGGTCAGTTGACGTGTGTCAACTGTGGTATACCTTTTGACAGCTAGCAGATGATGCTTTTCACTGACCATTCATCAGTGGATACCAGTCGAATTGATTGGTACATTTTATCAGCATGTAGCCACAAACGTTTCAGTTTGACATGTACAGTGGGGTCAGCGTATAAATGCACACACGAACGAACACGACAGGTTGGTTCCAACCTGTCGTGTTCGTTCGTGTGTGCTCTTGCACGCTGACCCCACTGTACAGTCAACCTGTTCTAAATGACACCTCGGAAAAGCAATTACCTGGGTGCCACGCTTTTGTTTTCCCAATAAATGACCAGACGTTTCTCTTCACGCGGCTCGCCTTTAACTGTATAATTAAATCAAAGGACTGAACGTCCTGAAATTATTCGCAGTATGTGTTTATGTATGACAATTAGACTACTGATTAAGTTTCAAAACGGACGCACATAGAAAACGTTTCAAGTACATTGTAGTTTGACGACTCGAAGAATAGAAGTGATGCGGAAATTTCGGCACGTGTGACAAATCGCTGCGCGTGTTTCTGGTAAAATAGGAAAACGAGCGGCGAACAACCTTTCATGACTATTTCATCCGTTAAAGATGGTGTCTATTTTTAGCTACGGCCTGCGTGTTTTAATTTCAGATGAAGATGTGAGCAGGTTTAGTAAAAACATGTTCGAAAATAAGACTTATTTAAAGTTTACAAAGATATATATGAATCCTTGAGACATGGTCAGTCAGTATATGCAATATCGCATGCATGGTGCACGGCCAATCCCCTATGTTCAATAATTATATGCACTTTATGTTCACATATTTTGATAAGTACGTTTATTAATATTAAGTAATTTCATATGATCAATAGAAATAAAAGATAGTATCACCCACCAGTCTTGTGTTTCAAACAATTCGTAAACTGTAGTCAGTGTCAAACCTGGTCAGACTGCACATCGGTATCCCACGTGCTATTAGATTCACTTGGCCTTTGTGACCAGCATATATCCAGATAAGAGGCACAGTGGTGCTCTAAGCTTCTGACCGTCCGACGACACAAACGCTCTGCCATTGGGAAATAGTTTTACATCTGTAATAATATTCCCGCAAGGTCGAACTCGCCCAAAACCATGGAAAGTCTTAGCAGAAAAATTAATATCGATGTGACTGCAGAACTGGTGACGCATTTAATTGGTATACATAATTAAATATAGCATGCCTCAGTTGCATATGAAAATAGTTTGTTACCACCGCGAGTCACTATCAGTAAAATAGATATTACTACATGTACATGATTATATCTCTATAGCGGGCACTTTTCATTTTTAGAACTGGTGGAACAGTGACACAATTATACACTTATTTAATTCCTATAAAGAACATGTGCCTACTGAGTGGGTATACAGTAGAGCTATCTCTAAATAATTTGGAGAGCTCTCGAAATCATTTCGAGCTAGCTCTAAATCAGTTAATGATATCTGATTTATAGCGAGCATTATATAACTTTGATTTGGAGAGCTCTCTAAATCATTGGGAGCTATCTCTAAATCACTTTGAGCTATCTCTAATTAATTTCGAGCTAGCTCTAAATCATTTGGAGAGCTCTCTAATTCATTTGATTATGTCAATAATTATCTTATTTGGAGATAGCATTAAATCGCTTGAAACTATGAAAACGATGTCTCCCTGAATTATTGAATTACGCATGCGCACCTAATTTACCAAAGAATAAAACAATTTAATTTAAAAGTATAAGGCTAATTATAATTATTAATTAAATATGTTTCACCCTCCATGATCAGGTGATTAACGTATCTTGTTCGCTGCTGTTGTTGTTGCTCACGGCTCGGAGCACATGCGTACAGAGATTTTAAAAGCGCTGGAAGGAAGCGCTTATTGTTTTTTTCCTCCAGTTCCCACGTGGAGTCGTATTTGGAGCTAGCATCAAATCAAGTGTATAATGCTCTCTCCAAATTAATTTGAGATAGCTTTAATTGATTTAGAGCTAGCTCAAAATGATTTAGAGCTAGCTCTAAATTAATTCGAGAGCTCTACAAATCATTTCGAGAGCTCTCCAAATGATTTAGAGATAGCCCCAAATGATTCCGAGAGCTCTCCAAATCAAGGTATATAATGCCCGCTACAAATCAATTTGAACTATCATTAATTGATTTTGATTAAATGATTTTGAGAGCTCTCCAAATGATTTAGAGATAGCTCCAAATCATTTAGAGACCTCTCCAAATCAAAGTTATATAATGCTCGCTACAAATCAATTTGAGCTATCATTAATTGATTTACAGCTAGCTCAAAATGATTTCGAGAGCTCTCCAAATGATTTTGAGAGCTCTCCAAATGATTTAGAGATAGCTCCAAATGATTTAGAGAGCTCTCCAAATCAAAGTTATAAAATGCTCGCTACAAATCAATTTGAGATATCATTACTTGATTTAGAGCTAGCTCCAAATGAATTAGAGAGCTCTTCAAATGAATTGGAGATAGCTCGAAATGTTTTATTGATAGCTCTAAATATATATTGCTAACTCTAAATATTTAGGGCTAGCAATATATATTTGAGTGTATGTAGATTTGGCGTTCCATATATGCTGGGTTTATTGTAGAATTAATTGTTCGTGAGCACTCTACCTTATATAGTGTTCAAGTTCACCCTGTCATGTAGTATCGTGACTACTCGTGACATGGTTGCGTAATAGAACCGCTCGTCGCGTAGTAGCATGACCAATGTTGACCGGTTCAACCAGTGTGACTCGTTACCCATATTGACACGGTATCGTAACTAATCTTGACACGTTCGGATACTCGTGACCACTCTATCACACGGTCATAACTGACAAGTCGTGACCAATCTTGATACGTTCGTGATCAGGTGACGCTTAGTATCGTGACCACACCGCTCGAGTGTTTCATTTAACTGCCAGAAGCTGTAATGTCGGAAATATGGTGAGTTCTACCATGTTGTATTATTGTCATAAGCTTAAAGTGGGGAGATTGTGTAGATCCATGTACATGTGTGCGTAGGACTGAACATTTATATCATACGTGTGTATGGCTTTAATACTGAACACTTATTATATATATGTTTGAGCAGTACTGGACATGTTGTAATATACGTGTGGTTGTAATGCAAGTATGTGGATGGAACTCTGACCGTCTGCAAACAAGCTAAAACTAAACGACATTGAAGTTCACATTCTACTTATGCAAATTAGTCACGCCCATAATGCAAATTAGCCACGCCCATTGTGATAATTGGTGCCCATTTGGCATTATGCAAAACCCCTAAGTAATAATGCATATACTGCTTTCATCGATGTCACTATAGCTGCGGATGTCACACATACTTACACAATTAAGCAGGTAGCTATGGAAGGTCATATCCGCCATAATTATATTTGGCTTGATGCTTGCTGGCTGATGACATTTTAAGTTCTATCCGTCTTATTACAATTATATGTGGCTTGATGCTTGCTGGCTGATGACATTCTAAGTTATATCCGTCTTATTACATTTCTATGTATGTTGCTTGATGCTTTATTCATATGTACTGTTTCAATGCGTTTGTGTTGATTACATTCTAAGTAGCTTGATGTTTCATTGGTAGTGACATCCGGAATTCCATTATTGATTATTGCATCGCTGTTTTGCTATGCGCTTTGTTAGCTAGCTAAGCCACGCCCCTTGACAACAATAATTGCAACAGTAATTTGGGAACAACCATTATGACGCCAGGTGCGCTGCTAAAACTTAAAATAGTTCTCCCTAAAATTATTTAATATGCTGGTACCTGTCCTACAATGCGTTGCCCTCTAAATCGGTTCCATGTCCTTAACGGTGTTGATGTAGATTGATGCCGCCTTTTCTGTTGCGCCATGTTTAGGTTAAAATACACCAAATAGTTTTATGGAATAATTTAACCGAATCCCAGCCAGTCTTTCCTACTTTCACTATTCGTATGGATGTTGTGGAACCAACCTCGTCATGTCCCCCAATATTGTTTACATTATTTTGCCAGGGAAACTCTGTTTACATCTCGTGACCAACAGGCTCAGTATTTTCTTTTAAATACTTCAAATATGCTGAAACTGGTTTCAATTTCTCTAACCTTAAACATAGAGTGCTACATGCCAGGTTATAATATAGGGAGACATGTTTTTCTTTATTATTTCAATTTGACATTTTTCTGGAAAAATTAACATTGATTTACCATTACCAGACGTACTAATTTACATTATTATACGTTTTATATCAAACACGAAATGCCAGTTTGATATCAGGGGCGATAACCGTGTTTCCTTAAAATGATAACGGAAGCAACTATTTATTCCATTTATTTATTTTTTGATGTGCAATATCATACTTTATGATATGTCGATACAAATATTTATTCAGCATTTAGTTGGCATAAATAATTTAAACATACTGCATCATTTGCATATGGAACTAGCTTGATACCACCGCGAGTCTCTATGAATACATGTACATTCAAGATTACTAAATAATTATATCTGTGTAGCTGGCACTCGTAATTTTTAAAAGTGGTGGACTAGTTGCAACTATGCACTTATTTAATTTCCATAACGAAAAAATTGTACCTACTAGATGGGACCCCAACATCAACAATACTTAAATCTATGTTTGAATTAGTCAATATCCAGAGCAGAATAAGTGCAGGTTGTTGGAAAATAGATTCCACAACATCCATAAGAAAAAGGAAAGTAGCAGAGAATAGCAAAATGTGTGGTAACGGGTTAGTGTTTTAGGGAAATCGATGGTGGTGGGCCACCTTAGTCTGATCCCTGACGGTTATTGGTTTACATCGGTAACAGGCCAGTTTGACAGCCAACCTGTGTAAGTTACCATATGTGTAACTTACTATACAATGTGATTGTTTTCAATTACGTACATATGTAATTTAATTGTGAGGATACATGTATGTATACAACACATTAGTAAGTCATACACCATACATACGTATGCAATTTAGTTAATATAGATTAGATAATAATAAATGGTGCGAAATCGTCAAGGGGGTAATAGTAGTCCAGTATGAACAAAAACTTGCGCGTGTTTTGAGGTCACTGGCACCGTTGTATACCAACGACATAAGGTGGCAGCGTAGTTCAGGCTCCCGTGCTCTCACAAGTTTAGTTTAAACATAATTTATTGCATATAAATACAATAGGCTCGGGCTACAAGTTCTCTCAACATTAGTTACAGCCCTCACCTAATTGTTACAAAGTACAATAATTCAACAGCAATGGCGATACATGAATACATGTATACAGGCATATAAACACGGATACAAACCAATTATCAAGCGATAAATAAATGTTTACATAATGTATGGAATGAAAACGGACAGAAAGGTAGAGAAGAGGTGGATAGTGAGATATGAGATTTGGAGAAAGAATAAAAGTTGTTTTTGTCGCCAAGTACATATACTACATGAGCAAATCCATCAATGTATTAGTGCTAGTTGCAATAAATTTCAGTGATCATTAATAACCGGTGGTTGTGGATGATATTGGCAAATCGAATGGAATACATCCGATATGGATTACGTTACATACATCTATCAACGAAGTTACTCAAATCGTTTTGTAGTTTTAATATAATTTTGTACAGAATTGAAGATAATAATATTGTTTTCATTGTTTTGTTCAGGTATGCCGTTCAAAAGCATGTGCGCGTTCAGGTTATGAAATCGTTGCAGTGACTGGCGTAGAATGAGACGCTGTGCATGATATTTGTTGCATTCAAAGAAGTAATGTTCAGCGTCTTCTACAATTTCGCTACACTCGCAGTAGGGAGTTTCTCTGATATGGTTATTGCAAAGATCGGAATTGAGACTGCTACATTTATTACGAAGTCTTGCATGCATAACTCGACGAAAACCTGTCTCCCACTAAGTAATATGGTGGTATTTCATATTGAGTGTATAATTGTTTGTCGCATGCTGTTTTAAAGTGTCTAAGACTATCTACATTTCTCATTGAAGGATCAGTTTCATTCCAGAGTTGTACCACAGATGGTATAAATGATTGTTTGTATACTTCCAGTCGAGTAGTCGGGACATTTATATCAAATTGGTTTCTAAGGTTGTAACGAGATACGTTATTAACAGTGGGAGGAATCAGGTTGGAGATATAACTAGGTACTTGATTGTTGGTTGCTTTGTACATGATCGAAAGCTTTTGAATACTACGTCGAACAGATAAAAGTTGCCATCCAACTTCTTTCCTTAAATTATCAAGTGACACTGACCGTGTTAAAACCGGTTACTATTCTCGCAGCTTCATTCTGAATTTTTTCCAATGAATCTTTTTCATATTCTGTACATCCATCCCAGACCGACGAAGCATATTCGAGTATAGGTCTCATATAATATATATATATTTGGTTTAAAGACTGTCTGCTTATCTTAAATTTTAGGTTTCGCATTATTGCCAACACTCTCGCAGTCGAATTAATTATATTTTGTATATGTGTATGCCATTTCCCGTTATTGCTCAGCGTTACACCGAGATGTTTATGGTCGTCGACAAAGGTTATAGGCGTGTTTTGAAAGATTAGGTTTACAGGTCGATCGAGTAGTCTTAGGGTTAAAAGCATCGCTTCAGTCTTGTTAGGATTGAAACTGACCAACCATTGTTTAGCCCAGTCAGCAATAGTTAGCAGGTCATAATTTATTATGCCTTCTAGGTCATCAGTATTTGTTGTGGAAAATGATAGAGAACTGTCATCAACAAATAATCGAACAATACTTAGTAGATGGTCAGTTATATCGTTGACATATATTAGAAATAGTAAAGGACCGAGCACCGAGCCTTGCGGTACGCCAGCAGTTATTAACTTGGTATCTGAGGTTGTAGACCGTATTGATACAGACTGTTTCCTATCCGACAAGTAGTTTTCGATCCAGTGTAAGATACAACCATTTAATCCATTTTGCCGTAACTTAAATAGTAATCCCCTATGCCATACTCTATCGAAAGCCTTAGAAATATCACAAAATACTATACATGTAGATTGCCTTTCATCAAATGCCTGACATATTTGATGGTGAATGTCTATAAGTTGGTATACCGTAGAATGGCCTGGTATAAAACCAGATTGTCTATTGTAAATCAAATTCTGTGAGTGCAAGTGATTATATATATGTTTAAACATTATTCTCTCCATTACCTTACCTAGACAGCTTAATAACGATATAGGTCGATAATTTGAAGGCGTCTACGGACACCCTTTTTTAAATAAAGTGATTGTGGTACTGGTCCACCAATGTTGATTTTACAATGTTTACGTAACGTGTTTATGTTTAATCACTTAGCTCGTTGTAGTACATCACCGCCTGCGCTAATCTTACCAGTATTTGCATACAACAATTAAACTATTTTAATAATAATATTTTGCTTGGAATCAAGCAGGTTGATTGGCTAAACCTGAGCTGTGCTACGGATCAGGCTCAGTCAATCAAACTACCTGATTGCGAGTTGAGGTTGTCAATAGATGTCTAGAAACGTAAATAGCCGGGCAAAATAAACGCAGGCGGCTGTGTAAGTAATTTCTTGTTCCGAAACTTTGGAACACTGGGTTCGTGGCTTAGTATCGTTTTGTATGTACGTGTACGGGTCATATTACTGCGGAAAGCGTGCTATATAATTATCGCAGGAACATTTATCCTGCTGTTACAACTACTTAGAACATTAAGCAAGTATCAACGGGCCAAAATACAAATGTAGCAGGTGTGCATTACGTTATGCATTTTATGTTTTATTGTGTTGGTAAATCAGATAAGGAAACGCATTTGTGGCACGTTGATATTTATTATGTATTTACAAGGAATAATTACAAATGTACCATTTTCAACGAATGATTCATTTTCCAGAATGTTTGAAAAATACTGATGAAACTTGAAATGGACGCTTGTCGACAAGCGCATGTGTATCCCCCTCCCCAGATACACAAGTAGTCTGAAAAAAGGGTGTTCGAGTTATGCTCCGGAGACACAATCAATGACGGAAAAAACAAAGGGAGATAACTAAAAAATTAGTGATGCAAGTGGTGTCATTCTTGCGTGACACACCTTTAGGGTTTTGGTCTATGCAGGTGTGAAGTTTCATGAAAATATTCCAAAAGGTGTTCGAGTTATGCTCCAGACACGAAATCAGTGCACGAAACAACAAAGGGAGATAACTAAGAAATTAACGACGCAAGAGTTGTCATTCTTACGTGCGACACACCTTTGGGTCGTCTTCTATGCATGTGTGAAGTTTAATTAACTAGAAAATGTGTTCATAGAACACGGATGTCCCACATATCGCTTTGATAATAAATGAGGCCAAATTCCAAGTCAAAATTTTCTTTAACATGAGAGTTAAAGTTTTTGAAGCACCAAGTATGTGACCTTGACCCTGTGCTTGGCGGGGGCAGGACAAACGTGGATTTGGCACAGGGCGGTAGTGGACCATTAGAGCAATGCATATATGAAATATGAAGCTGATCCGTGAAAGAAAACAGAAATTATAAGATATTAACCCGAGCGTTAAAGTTTTTGAAGCACCAAGTATGTGATGTTAACCCTGGGCTTGGCGGGGGCGGGACGAACGTGGATTTGGCACAGGGCGGTAGAGGACCATTGAGCAACGCATATATGAAATATGAAGTTGATACGTGAATGGAAAGAAAAATTATAAGATATTTACCTGAGCGTTAAAGTTTTTGAAGCACCAAGTATGTGACCTTGACCCTGTGATTGGCGGGGCAGGACGAACGTGGATTTGGCACAGGGCGGTAGAGGACCATTAGAGCAATGCGTATATGAAATATGAAGATGATCCATGAAAGAAAACAGAAAGTATAAGATATTTACCCGAGCGTTAAAGTTTTGAAGCACCAAGTATGTAACCTTGACCCTGGGCTTGGCGGGGGCAGGACGAATGTGGATTTGGCACAGGGCGGTAGAGGACCATTAGAGCAATGTGTATATGAAATATGAAGCTGATCCGTGAAAGAAAACAGAAATTATAAGATATTAACCAGAGCGTTAAAGTTTTTGAAGCACCAAGTATGTGACCTTGACCCTGGGCTTGCGGGGGCAGGCAGGGACGAACGTGGATTTGGCACAGGGGCGGTAGTGAACCATCAGAGCAATGTGTATATGAAATATGAAGCAGATCGGTCGAAGGATGAAGAAATTATGAGACATTTACCCGAATGTTAAAGTTTTGTGACGGACGGACGGACACGGACATACGGGAGGACGGGACGCACGTTCCTACGAATGAATACTTGTTGGGTTTTTACTGTATAAAAATACCCAACAAGAGTACCCAACACTATCCTAACCCTACCCAATAAGATCCCCGTACGCTTACAACAAGTACCCATTCGTGTGTGCGGACGGACGGACGGACGGACAAGGGTAACACTAAATGCCCCCTCCACTATCGTGGTGGGGCATACATATATTCCAAAGGGTGTTCGAGTTATGCTCTGGATACAAAATCAGAGCACGAAACAACAAAGGGAGATAAGTAAACAAGAATTCCGCGGAATCAGATGACTCGCCTTGTCCCGCCTTGACCTCGAGCCTGGGCCCGAAAGCAATTTTCACTGGCCCGAACATATTATACAATTATTGACTAGTGAGCCATAGAATATCAGATTATATTCTATGGCTCACTAGTCAATAATTGTTTTATTATATGATAATAGTCTGTATATAGCACTTACGACCTTATGTTACTAGACAAAAATTGAAAAAGATTTTGAAAAAAACAAATTAATTTTTTTTTTTTTAAATTAAAAATAATAATGCTTGCTACTGGAGCCCAGAATTTTGTATGATAGTCCTATATATATCTACATATATCTGCACAGGTCCACATAATGCCACAATATTTTCAACACAGTTTACGGAAATGTAATATACAAAAAAAAATAAAATAATAATGCTCGCTACTGGAGCCCAGAATTTTTGCTAATAGTTATGGAAATGTAATAATGTACCTGTATAAATTACCTGTAATAAGTTAGTGGTCAGTTAAAAAATTAAAAAAGAATGTAAAAAAAAAAATGCAAAAAAAAAATTAAATTTAAAAAAATAAAAGATTAATGCTCCCTACTGGAGCCCAGAATGTTTTTTAATAGTCCTAAATTTATCTACATATCATATATATATACAGGTCCACATATTGCCACAATATTTTCAACACAGTTTACGGAAATGTAATATAATCATTTACCTGTATAAATTACCTGTAAGTGGTCAGTGGTCAGTTGCACATGCTAGCACATGCACAGGTGAATAGTCTGTATATAGCACTTACGACCTTATGCTACTAGACAAAAATTGAAAAATAATTTGAAAAAAAAAGGAAAAAAAAAAAGGAAAAAAAAAAAGGAAAAAAAAAAAAAAAGAAAAAAAAACAAAATGGAAAAAAAAAGTTTAAAAATAATAATGCTTGCTACTGGAGCCCAGATTTTTGTTTAATAGTCCTATTTTTATCTACATATATCTGCACAGGTCCACATAATGCCACAATATTTTCAACAAAATACCCAATGTAGTAATTTACCTGTATAAATTACCTGTGGTCTTCAGTGGTCAAGAACTGGACATTTGCACATGCAAGCCCATGCTAGCACATGGTTCTCCCAGTCTCTATTGTTCTCTCTACAGGTAAGGTGTACAGAGCACACGAGAAAAGGTGTACAGAGCAGACGAGAAAACAAGTCTTCATGCATTATTGTCCAGTTTGTAGAGTGCGCAAAACAAAAAAGGGAGATAACTCAAAATTAGTTACGCAAGAGTTGTCATTCTTGTGCGCGACACACCTCCGGTTCGTGGTCTATGCATGTGTGAAGTTTCATGAAAATATTCCAAAGGGTGGTCGAGTTATGCTCCGGACAGGAAATCAGTGCGCGAAAACAAAAATGGGAGATAACTAAAAAAATAGCTATGCAAGAGTTGTAATTCTTGTGCATGACACACCTTCGGTTCGTGGTCTAATTTAATGTGTTAAGTTTCATAAAAATATTCCAAAGGGTGGTCGAGTTATGGTCAATCAGTGCGCGAAACAAAAAAGGGAGATAACTCAAACATTAGCTATGCAAGAGTTGTCATTCTTGTGCGCGACACACCTTCGGTTCGTGCTCTATGCATGTGTGAAGTTTCATGAAAATATTCCAAAGGGTGGTGGAGTTATGCTCCGGACACGAAATCAGTCCGAGAAACAAAAAAGGGAGATAACTAAAAAATTAGCTATGCAAGAGTTGTCATTCTTGTGCGCGACACACCTTCGGGTCGTGGTCTATGCATGTGTGAAGTTTCATAAAAATATTCCAAAGGGTGGTGGAGTTATGCTCCGGACACGAAATCAGTCCGAGAAACAAAAAAGGGAGATAACTCAAAAATTAGCTATGCAAGAGTTGTCATTCTTGTGCGCGAGACACCTTCGGGTCGTGGTCTATGCATGTGTGAAGTTTCATGAAAATATTCCAAAGGGTGTTCGAGTTATGCTCCGGACAAGAAGTGTCTGCGGCGGATTCGGACGCGGACGCGGGCGCGGCGCGCTGTCAAATCCATAGTATCCCCCGACGGAGTCCGGGGGATACAATTAAGCAAGGATTTGATGGGACGAGCTTATTCTGTCCTGGGGACTTAAACCAAAGTTTAAAGGGACACTTCAAAGACACTGGGTGTCAGATACATGTATGTATAGAAAGTGATGAAACGCATTAGGAACAAATATTTTTTCTTGTAGAATTGTGTCGCATTTCTGAACCCAAATTTACGTATGCATCGCTTGACATAACATAAGAGATTAGTAAAAACATGTTTATGATACTGAGCATCGGTAGCTTTAATTAGCTTAATATATTTACGTGTAAGTGTGAGCATTAGATGTACAACCCACCATGCCCGGTAAGGTACATACGTAGACGAGTGTCACGTTACCTTTAATGGTGCACGTGTGTGTGGTCGTGGTCCATGTTTGGTCTGCCTGACACGTGGTGGAGACGGGGGTGTCGGGGGAGTAACTGGGGTCACAAGAGAACGTTGCTACGTTGTTATACTGCATTCCGCCATCTGTATTCACGGCGCCATTGGTCGGCTGTGTTGGTGCACCACATTATATAGACAACATTCATCGAGATTACTATAGCTGCGGATACGTAACGCAGAAACTGCACATCGTGCTACTTACGATACCGGAGTTTGGTGAAGAGTTACGTGCCCGTAACTAAGGTTAGTAATACTACTGTTTGTAACACGGATTGTGGATTTTACATGTGAAAAAGACGGCTTATATGTGTATATAATCTGTGAATTTAATTAATAATTCTGAATTTGGATTTAGTAAATTAACAGAAAAAGTGAAAATTGTGATTTAAGTCGCTAGAACATTGACATTTTATATCATTCAGTACTGGATTGCTATCGGAATTGTGACATTAGAACATTCAAAGCAAGTTATTCGGATTTATTCGGGACATTCAAGGATCTTCTCGTAACAATATACTTGTATACAGCGCACCGAAGACGATGACTTGGGTATTTTATGTAATAACTTTCAGGAAGAATCGAATTTAGTCACGAGCTCTAAATGTGTATGTACATTATGAGGCTGTTTATTGTAATTCCCAAACATACTGAGATGTTGACAAATTGCAATTGAGTGATGCAGCGCAACATCTTCAATCGGACACCCTGGGGAATGCCATACGGTGTCCGGTTAGGTCATGTTCCACGGTGTATACCAGCGACACAAGTTAGCAGCGCAGTCCAGGCTCCTGTGCTATCACACGTGATTTTAGTACTGGCTTGGAATCAAGCAGCTTGATTGGGCGAGCGTGAGCTGTGCTACAGCTCAGGCGCAGTCAATCAACTGCTTGATTGCGAGTTGAGCTTGCCAATAGATGTTCAGAAACGTAAATATCCGTGAAAGACAAATAAGGGCGGCTGTGTAAGTACATTGTAATTCCTTGATAAAGGCCTTGTGCCGACACTTTGGACCAGTGGGTTCGTGGCTTAGTACCGTTTTACATGTGTAACCGGAAGGTCAGTTTATCCAAACTCCTATATCATATCCTATGATAGCCATATCTCCTATAATCTATATATCCTATATCCTATATCATATCATATAATACCCATATATCCTATCTCCTATATCATATCCTATATATATTATATAATATTATGCACAGTTAACACCTGTATATTTTTCTGAGCGTTTTAGCGTCCATCTTAAGACATGGCTTACTGTTGCATAAGCACAGCTCAACAGCTAAGTTTAATGCCTTATGATGTGCGTCATTTGGCGCGGAATCTCAAGTCTCGTTCTGGCGTTGGCTTTGGCGCGCACTGCCCGGCTGTCGTCACTTCTTCGATAGTCGCCAGTATACGCACATCGCCGCCATATTGTATCTTTGATAACTAATAAATTACAATTTGTAATTTAGTTTTGGTTTATCTCCAGGTAATTGTAATTGTAAATTATGTATATATGTCTTGTTTGGACGTTTCATACACTCCTTTGTCATTTTGATCACCGATTATCACTCATCTATTTTCTCGTGAGCCGATTTCTTTGTGTATATCATATATGGCGTGCATGTTCGATTGTGTATACATCTACTCTATTTCATGAGAATTGCGACATATTATGTTCAGGCACCGGCCAGATATTGATATTCTGTATCAATTGGCACCTTCATGATCCTAGTTATACCGGCCGTTAGCCATATATTGTATCTACGGTTCATGTCGGACAGTTTCATGTTCGGGGTTTTGTGTTTATTTTATTTTAACACATACCCACTGTTATTTATGCCACATTTCGGTGCATTGTTAGGTTAGAACCGCTATTCTCATGTGTTCCCACCTATTTGACCATCAGTGAGGACCCTAATTGGTTGGCACAAATGTGCAGCCATATCCGTGTCTTCACTGGTAACATATACCGTTGTTTCCATTTGTTTAACTTCCGACGCATCAGTGTAGGTTCTGATCAGACTCCACATATATGCAGTCTGATCTGGGACTACACTGGTCACATACATGCAGGAGCGTCAGTTAATGTACGGATCAGATTTCACCAATGTGCAGTCTGATCTGGGACTACACTGGTCGCATATGACCGATGCATCCTTTTGGGTATTTTTGCTTAGGGTCTACACATGAGTATAGTTCGGTTCAACGATTTCTTCGATAGTCGCCAGTATACGCACATCGCCGCCATATTGTATCTTTGATAACTAATAAATTACATTTTGTAATTTAGTTTTGGTTTATCTCCAGTTTCTCCAGACCTCAGCGATACAGAGCATCACTGATTGTCCTTCCCCTCTTCAGTATCTCCGTAATGGACGTGCTGTGACATTTTGGAGCCCAACGAGGGACATATCAGCATCGTGGAAGACTCTGAGCTGAAGACAACACTGGAAGCGAGCGGCGACTAGCGATACCATGAGGATAGTTTTCTCCTGAACACGCTCGGCTGACCGAGGAATTCATCCGGCACCGCAGTACCTTTGTTACCTGGGACGGATATATTTGACGGATGGGAAGTTACCGATCGTTCACCGGTTTCATGTAAACATCCGATTATTCACACGTGTACGTGTAGATGTGATTATTTGTGTCTGGTAATCATCATGGAAGGCCTTCGATGACGTAGTTTATTTTCTTAGTGATCAATCGCGACAACTCATAGCATCCACCACATATAGTGTGCACACTGGATTCGCCGACAACGAGACGTCGACCGACCAGTGCGAGATGACTTTGTGTTTTTGTTGCATGTAGTATAAACATTGACATTGTCACTGTGACTGTCAGTTCTGATTGTCAGATATGATACATTGATTGTGTTATGCATGTAAGGTAGTGTGAAGGGAACATAAGTGTTGCCCTTGTCCTTCTGCTATTACTTGGAAATAATTATTTGAGACTGAGATTTTATTTTTTTTTAGATCCAAATATTTCCAAAATGGCTTCCAAGATGGCCGCCAGTTTGTGATATATTTGTTTCCAGGCTTTTTGATTAGTGGCATTTATTTATTTTCACTGGCATATTATTGCACATGTATATACCTGGCCCTATATATACTTGATATAATCCCTTATAGTCCTATTCCTGTATAATTACTTGGTCACTTGATCGAGATGGAGTTATACGGATAAAGCATATTTATACGGATAGTTGTCCACGGCCCGGGGTTGTGTTGTTATTATATGTATTGACCAGGGGTCTTCATTGATGTCATCCGTCTTGTGAGAATTCCGTGAAATATTTCTGATATTATTATTTGTTCATTGCAAAAGAACAGCCTCATACTCTGAAGCTGTAATGACTCAGTGCTACTGAGGTGTATTGTACTACATTATTGAATATACTATATTACAATTATATATAATAATGAATTATATATAATTGTAGTTGGTAGTACAAGATAACCACTTCATTGAATTTCAAAATAAAACAATATTTTGGAATTTATTTTGTTGTTTACCATTAGATCGGAATTACTTAGCGCGATCTCTCGGATTTGTGTCAATGCATCGAAGTAAATTAATTAAGATTAATTTATTTCTTTGCGACACATTCGGTTTGTTTTGTTTGTGAATTTTGCTTGGCGAATGAAGTTTGAAGTTTGACAACACGCGACATCAGGGAACCTGATTGGGAAATCCAGGTAATTGTTTGGATACATAGTGGCACATTCGAAACTGAATCTTGTTGAGCATCACCGGAGAATACTTTGATCAGGACATTGATTTGCTGAATTTATTCCTTGGAGACATATTCTGAGATTGATGTTACCTCCCTTGAATATTTGGACAGTGCACTTGAGTGTAGGATGTTGCTTGAGTTAATCTGATGGTCTGATTAGGTATACTGATGGTGGATCGTGTCAGTACCTGGTAGTTGCGATATATCACATACTGCCACAGGGGGTCAGTGGTGATACCAATTGGTATCAGTTGTACAATATATTTAATTATTCCAGGATGTGTACTTGTAATTAACATTAAATATTTTTCCGTTATACAGGGAATTATTTGTTGATTGCATGTGTGTATTAATTAGGTTTGAATTCGGGGTTGGTGATAATTAGGCTTGGGTTTGGACTCTGATTGATACTGCAATTCATTTATTGTACTTAGATCTGATTTACTAATTGGTGCACTATTGGTTCAGTTGATCAGTCACTATGGCCGAGGGAGGAGAGCAAGATTATGGTATGAATCCTGAGGAGGAACTGACTGACAAAGAATTGGAGGCGATGGTCAAGCTGTTGCTAAAGTCTGGCAAATTTCATGTGACTTCTATCTCCCCACAGATGTTCAATAGGCCAAGATGGAGGATGGTACGAAGGCTAAGAAACCTCCACCTCTTGCCATGTCTACACCAGGAATAGATGTTGGTTCGTTTGTGATCCCTCCACCTTTTCAGCAGCCACCGAGAATTTCTTTATTTTCGGGTGATGAGCCCCCATCCAAGGGGGAAGTCAGCTTTGAGGTGTGGAAGTACAAGGTGAAGTGCTTGCAACGAGACCACATGTATCCTGATGCGATTTTATCACAGGCACTCAGACGCTCGCTTAAAGGCATTGCCAGTCGGATTTTGTTATCCATATGTGATGGTGCTGGGTTGGACCAGATCTTAACCAAATTTGATTTATGGCAATGTTTTTACAGGCGAGACCATCATGCAGCAGTTCTATACTGAACAGCAGAAGGCCGGAGAGTCCGTGGCAACATGGGCCTGCCGGTTAGAAGATTTGTTACAGCGTGCAGTTGAGTTAGGACATGTAACTTTTTCAGCTAAGAATGACATGTTGCGTAACAAATTTTGGACAGGTCTCTGCAGCGAGCGAGTGAAAAACGCCTCCCGCCACAAGTATGATTCAATGACAGATTTTAACTTGCTTCTTAGGGAGGTCCGGAAGATTGACCAAGAGATGAACGGGAGTGATAGACTGAAGAAGACTGCTAAGCATCACATGACGACTACAGAGTCTGAAACTCCACCTGCATCATACATTAATGATCTTTGCAATAAGTTACAGGAGCTGATGAAGCGTATGGACTCCATGGAATCCAGGCTGGAGCAGCAGACCAGACCAACCGATCCGCCCCGTGGATCACCTGATCATTTTCAGGATGGCACTTACAGAGGTCGAAGGAATTTCAGACGTGGTCGTAGTAGATCGTATTTTCAGCCACGTGGTAGAGGAGGACCACACAGACAGTCTTTAAACTAGATCGTGTCTCTGACGAAGGGCAAGTCAGAGACACAGGTGGAAACAGACGCCCCAAAAATGCTAACAATTGTGATTCCGTTACAGTTACATCTGGTGTAACATTATTAGAGAGAGTGATTTGTTCGTCTGCGGACAGACATTACAGTTTGTGACCAAGACGCGAAAGCATTGATTGACTCGGGTAGTGTAGTGACCACTATGGCGGAGTGGTTTTACCATTCACTGACTGATAAACCCGAGTTACATAGTTTGCAGGAGTTTGGGCTGGTTGTGAATGTAGCTGATGGAAATCAGTTGCCATACACTTGATATGTTGATGCAGATTTGTGTGTACCTTCTCTGGACACATCTGTTGTAACTATACCATGCCTTATTGTTCCAGATACAGAACACAACAGAGGGGTACCAATCATCATTGGAACCAACTACATCCGTCACTGTATGGAACACTGTCAGCAAACAGATTACTTGCCTGAAGAATGGAGGTTGGCCTTCAAATCCATGGAAGCGAGCCGCATCAGCATCGGAGTTGCGAAGTCAACCAACAAGCGTCCAATCAACTTACAACCACAGGAGTCAATCGTCGTATCAGGACGTGTACGGAAGGATCAACTCGTCGGATCTGTAGTCACAGAACAGTCTACGAAGTTGCCTGGTAGTCTGACTGTATGTCCCCGGGTGGTGTCCATCACTTCAGCAGCGAACACAGTCAGGATTCCTGTTCGCATCTGCAACATATCAGCGAAGGTGATGTCCATTCCTCCGAGGGCCACACTCTGCGAACTTCAGAAGGTAGATGTACTCCGCAGTTGGAAACCAGATCAAGACACGACCACAACGCAACAGACTATACCGAAGACTGTGGAACCCATACCAGAGGAACTGAAGGAGTTAGGAATCAAGTTGGACAGTGACAGTTTGAGCTCTGAACAGCGACAAGAAGTCACTTCATTGATCAGTCGATGGACGTCCATCTTCAGTAGAGGTCCCACAGATTTAGGATGTACATGATATCGTGGAGCATGCTGTCAAGTTGACAGATGACACCCCCTTCAAGGAAGGCCGTACCGCAGGATTCCAACTGGAATATGTACGAAGAAGTACGGGAACACTTGAAAGAGATGGTGGAAGCTGGAGCTATACGTCCATCAGAGAGTTCGTCGAACATCGTGCTTGTACGAAAGAGGACAACAGCTCCGCTTTCTGCATAGATTTTGTAAGCTTAATGCCAGAACCATCAGGGACGCACATAGTTTACCGCGCATAGACGATACCATAGACGCACTGGCAGGCTCCAAGTACTTTTCCAAGTTGGACCTTCGTAGTGGTTATTGGCAGGTGGCCATGTCAGAGGCAGACAAGCAGAAGACGGCATTCTCCGTGGGTCCCCTCGGCTTCTACGAGTGCAACAGGATGGCTTTTGGCTTAACGAACGCACCAAGTACTTTTCAGCGACTCATGGAGAGGTGCATGGGTGATCTCCATCTACGCAACTGCCTGATCTACCTAGACGACGTGATCATATTCTCCAAGACATTTGAGGAACATTGCACCAAGCTGGAGGCAGTATTTCGCCGGCTACAACAGCATGCTCTGAAGCTAAAGGGATCCAAGTGCGAGTTCTTCATGCGTCGGGTGAATTATCTTGGTCACGTGGTGTCAGCAGACGGCGTAGAGACAGATCCGGAGAAAGTGGAAGCCTTGAGGAATTGGCCTGTTTCCATGAACATAAAGGAAGTCCGGAAGTTCCTGGGATTCGCGGGATACTACCGTAGATTCGTCTAGGATTACTCGCGGATAGTACGGCCACTTAATGACCTGCTGATCGGACATCCACGAACAAGACCAGAAGAAGAAACGGACTAGTATACCATGGAAGTGGACGGTTGCGCAACAGGAAGCATTCGACGTCATCATCGACAAGCTGACGTCACCACCAGTGCTCGCGTACGCAGACTACTCGAAGCCATTCATCTTACACACAGATGCTTCAGGAGACGGACTCGGTGCAGTCCTGTACCAAGTGCACGATGGAGTTGAGAGAGTGGTTACCTACGCCAGCAGAAGCTTGAGGAACAGCGAGAAGAGGTATCCTGCTCATAAGCTGGAATTTTTGGCGCTCAAGTGGTCGGTGACGGAGAAGTACCATGACTTCCTGTATGGTAACAAGTTTGAGGTCCGAACCGACAACAACCCGTTAACGTACGTTCTGACGTCTGCGAAGCTGGATGCCACCTGACATCGCTGGATCGCGGCGCTCAGTAGTTTTTATTTCAGCATCAAGTACAGGAGTGGCAAATCCAACGCCGATGCAGACGGATTGTCACGCCTACCATCGTCACAGAATCAGACGTCAGAAGTGTTTACAGAGGCAGTATAGGCAATATGCAATGCGTGTCAAGTGGAGGTGCCACTAGCTGAGTGCAACGCTGTCTTCTCACCAGAGTTGGCTAGAGAGGTCATTCCAGAAGACGAGGTCACACATATCGGTGATGAACCGGACTGGAAGAAGGAACAGCATGTGGATCCGCATATTGGCCGAGTTCGACAACTGGTACAAAGTGGACGACGCCCCACCAAGGAGGAGGTGCAGCTGGAAAGTTTGACCGTCCAGAAGTACATCAAGAACTGGAACAAATTGGTGCTGCGGGATGACGTATTGTTTAGGATTTGGCAGCAGGAGGCGGCAAGAGCACCCACCAGCTTGTACTTCCGAGGCGTATCGAGATCTGGCATTTCATGCACTGCATAGTGATTTAGGCCACCAAGGACGTGACAGGACACTATCACTCATGAAGGCAAGGTTTTATTGGCCTGGGATAGATAAAGACATTGCCGACAGGATACAATGCTGTGCCAGCTGTATTAGACGCAAGACACCATCTACAACCGGACAGCTACGCTGGTCAACATCAAGACATCTGCACCGATGGAGCTCGTGTGTATGGACTTTCTTGAGCTTGGAACGGTCAAAAGGCGTATACGAGAATATATTGGTCATCACCGTCACTTTACAAGACTCGCCCATGCCATACCTACCAAGAACCAGACTGCCCATACCACTGCAAAGGCGCTGTATGACTCGTTCATCCAGTACTATTGATTCATGGCGAAGCTACACAGCGACCAAGGTCGAAATTTCGAGTCGGATGTCATCCGTGAGTTGTGCAAGATCGCCGGCGTCCGGAAGAGTAGAACCACGCCATACCACCCGATGGGGAATGGGATGACCGAGCGATTCAACCATACTCTCTGCAACATGCTTGATACTCTCCCAGAAGAGCAGAAGAAGGATTGGAAGTCGTACGTCAGTCCAATGGTTCACGCGTACAACTGCACCAAACACGAGAGCACCGGATATAGTCCATATTTCCTAGTATTTGGAAGACATCCCAGACTCGCGTTTGACACTTTCCTTGGACTGCAAGAGGACTATGAAATCGGACAACCCAGGAACCCTACTGGCTACGTCGACAAACTGAAGAAAAGACTGGCATTTGCTTACCAGCGAGCTTCAGAAGAATCCCGTACTCAGCAGGAGAGGCACAAGGCCATTTACGATTTGAGAGTCCGACAGTCTAAGTTGGAGCAAGGAGATAGAGTTCTGGTGAAGAACGTGCGACTGGATAAGAAGCACAAGTTGGCAGACAGATGGTTGAGAGACCCATATATTGTGAAGGACCAGCCGAACAAGGACATTCCCGTGTACTTGGTAGGGAAAGAGGACGGACCTGGATGTGACAAAGTGCTCCATAGGAACTTGTTACTGCCGTTCAACGCCATCCCAAGTGACCATCCTTCGGATGAGTCACATGACCAAGGGAACACACACGAAACAGGCTGCGTTCACAGAGACGACACCACCAGGAGAATATCACTGGAGAATGACAGTGGAGACACAGGCATTCAAGCACCAGTTCGGACGTTTCTAGTGATGCCAGTGAAGGGACATACGTTACTCCACAACGTCGACGTGGGGGTAGAGGACGTCTATCTCCGAGACGTCACCTGGATCCACAGGATCCGGGATTTCAACCAAGTAGCCCCGTCGACGTCAGTATGTCATTACCCGCTGTCCATTCTATTCCAGATGCTGACGGAAGTTATGTTGTAGAGGAACATGCGTCGGGTGTGTCTAGCACCAGTAACACTGTAGAACCAGTTTCCGTGATTTCAGATCACACACCTGATGGAGAAGCTGTTCCCAGCATACAGTCACCAGAAGTGAGACCAGTATCACCAGAGATAGTGACAGCCGCGCCAGAAGTACCGGAACGAGAGCTATCTCCGCCCATTCGCAGATCGGGACGGGAACGGAAACCGCCTGCGTGGATGAGTACCGGCTTCTGGGAGCTGAACCACTCAGATTCATTTTGAAAATAAGATGATATGTATTTTGTATGTGAATAAACGTTTTTAGATTATGATTACACACTGCTTTGCTTTGTAATAATGTTAAATGTCGAGACGACATTTCACGAGGGTGTGTACCGGAGTCAGTATCCAACCGAAGGGTCCTTTACCAAACTCCTATATCATATCCTATGATAGCCATATCTCCTATAACCTATATATCCTATATCATATACCTATATCATATCCTATAATACCCATATATCCTATCTCCTATCATATCCTATATATATTATATAATATCATGCACAGTTAACACCTGTATATTTTTCTGAGCGTTTTAGCGTCCATCTTAAGACATGGCTTACTGTTGCATAAGCACAGCTCAACAGCTAAGTTTAATGCCTTATGATGTGCGTCATTTGGCGCGGAATCTCAAGTCTCGTTTGGCGTTGGCTTTGGCGCGCACTGCCCGGCTGTCGTCACTTCTTCGATAGTCGCCAGTATACGCACATCGCCGCCATATTGTATCTTTGATAACTAATAAATTACAATTTGTAATTTAGTTTTGGTTTATCTCCAGGTAATTGTAATTGTAAATTATGTATATATGTCTTGCTTGTATTTGGCTTAATCGGTAAAATGATCACATAATGACGTAAAAGGAGTCTTGGACGTTTCATACACTCCTTTGTCATTTTGATCACCGATTATCACTCATCTATTTTCTCGTGAGCCGATTACTTTGTGTATATCATATATGGCGTGCATGTTCGATTGTGTATACATCTACTATATTTCATGAGAATTGCGACATATTATGTTCAGGCACCGGCCAGATATTGATATTCTGTATCAATTGGCACCTTAATGATCCTAGTTATACCGGCCGTTAGCCATATATTGTATCTACGGTTCATGTCGGACAGTTTTGTGTTTATTTTAACACATACCCACCGTTATTTATGTCACCGTTATTTATGTCACATTTCGGTGCATTGTTAGGTTAGAACCGCTATTCTCATGTGTTCCCACCTATTTGACCATCAGTGAGGACCCTAATTGGCTGGCACAAATGTGCAGCCATATCCGTGTCTTCACTGGTAACACATACCGTTGTTTCCATTTGTTTAACTTCCGACGCATCAGTGTAGGTTCTGATCAGACTCCACATATGTGCAGTCTGATCTGGGACTACACTGGTCACATACATGCAGGAGCGTCAGTTAATGTACGGATCAGATTTCACCAATGTGCAGTCTGATCTGGGACTACACTGGTCGCATATGACCGATGCATCCTTTTGGGTATTTTTGCTTAGGGTCTACACATGAGTATAGTTCGGTTCAACGACTTCTTCGATAGTCGCCAGTATACGCACATCGCCGCCATATGTATCTTTGATAACTAATAAATTACATTTTGTAATTTAGTTTTGGTTTATCTCCAGTTTCTCCAGACCTCAGCGATACAGGGCAATCCCTGATTGTCCAACCCTTCCCCTCTTCAGTATCTCCGTAATGGACGTGCTGCGACACATGTATATGTAAGTGTCATATTACTGCGGAAAGCTTGCTATGTCGCAGCAGCATTTCTCCAGATGTTAGAAATACATAGAACAATAAGTAGGTACAGTGCACGTTTTGTTTTTGCGTGCGCGACTCACCCATCCCCGCGATCTTCCTCAGCGCGGACATGTCACTGTGATTCACGGCGACGATTAGTCGCGGTGATCGTCACCGCGATCGTTGAAAATGGTCACCCTGACTGAAACCAGCGAGGCCCTAAGGGTGATCCGCGGTTTCGCGGTGACGGTCACCGTGTATCACGGTGATGTCTGTATGCATTACAGGTAAATATGCAGGCAAGGTTTTCGAGACAAAGTACAGTATTACATTTTATTTTTCACGTCACCTTTGGTATCGTGTAAGTGTATAACAGTTCTTACACATCGACTCTATTGTTTGTCAGAGGTTGGTAAGCAATTTGAACACCTCTGTAGACAAAAGAAAAGTTTGCATCTATATGCAAACCTGGGCATGAAACATTCGTGCCTCACGGCAAACCACAGTTGTGTGTCTATGGTCATTGTGTGAAGTGATAGCTTGACACAGGAACACCGGCTAAGAAAAGCGGTCTTACGACAGCTAGCGTAGCCTGGATCAGTCTACCCATCCGTGCAGTTGATCATTGCAAGTGGTGATCGCCATTCGATCAATATAATTTCCTATATTTACCACATGTCACCAATGTAGTAGATGTTGATATTTTGCGATCAACGGAATGATTACATGTAGAACATAAAACGCTAATTTGGATGGAGGATTATGATAAAGGTATACATATTCGCCTTACAAATGCTGCAAGGTCCTTCTCTGTGCCAGTGACGCATGTGTAATCACAAATCGTGTCAATGCCGTGGACAGATGTATAAACAAAATATATATATACAGACGGGCGGCAGAAATGTCTAAACTATAATGTAGAACATTGTTGAAATACTTTAAATATAAACTTACCTGGTGAATCTCCCACACGTAGTCTACAGTATATGTCTGTTTACGTATAGTTTAGCACGTGGAAAGACAATTGTCAACGACACAAATAGGGATGTAATTGAGGGGCGTTCAGTAAGTAACAGAAAAGTGTTATAAACTTACACCCACTCGTGAAGTGGCATATTTCATCAGGTCTCAAAACAGTGCTATATATATATAAAGAGAGGATCTTACTTGCTTGATGATTTACTATGATATTTATTAACGAGTTTACTGATGTCATAATATGCTGTGCTGTGTTTCTTTATAAATCAGTCAAGGAGCTTTAATAAATATAATATTACATCAACACAAATGTTATATTTGCTTTTTTGCAGGAGCACACCATCATAATAAGCATATACTGGTTACCTAACTTGTTTGATTGTACCCGTCTGATTTGCACATTATTACACTAGTGTATAATGATATTGAATATAAACTAGTGCCGGCCGTTTAGAACATACGAGTCGAACGTAAGCTATGCTTATTGATAACTTGTGATCAGTGCATATTTATGATACAATAAAATAGCTGTAACGCTTTGTTTGGGCTCGAGAACATTGTTCACTTGATCCCAGTTATACAAAAATAGGATATGATATGTTTACGCTACCTACGAATGCATTATAATAATAAAATGCAAGTACACGTGGACTGGCATACAACTATGATATATTCTGCATTTTGACTGAGAATAGTTTTATTATCGTACAAAATGGCATGATTCATTGTTGAATGACAACTGCATCAATCACTTCAGTTGGTTTATTACTGAAACTGCATGTGAAAATACAATGGCGAAACATATGAAGGATTAAATTGTTAATGATGTGCACTCTACAGACACCCAACTGATGATATATGACAAAAGAGATGTCCTAACGTATGTTAAAGAAAGTGTCTCACATGATGTTTCAGATGATGTCAAAGATATTCAATGTTCCTTTAATTTTCGCTTTATTGACTCCAAATGTCATATACAAGGACTGTGTGTTTTCTTATATACAATGTACTACAATTGACTCTGATGAAGAGGGGATATAAGTTGGTAACGCATTTCCGTTCGCTATTTCAGTACCAGTAAGCACACTTTGTGAAACATAACATTTTTTAGTTTGAAATCAAAATACTGTTCCACACATATAATATGTTGCTATTGATAGACACATGTGGAATTAATTCAACTAAATACAAATAGTACCATCGACTGTCAACAAAACTAGCGTTCGCAACGCTATTTATGATTTGGTATAATAAACATATTTTATCAAATACTGATTCTTTTCAAGACGACTTATAAGCATGATTTGGTTAAAACAGTCTATGTAAATATACCATTAAATTATTGTTTCCTCAATTAAACATGTTTCATCACTTGATGCACATACCTAAGATCACGTGTCTTTAAATTTGATTGCTGTTTTAATTATGCTAATAGTTTTCATTCATTAAATTAAATTAATGTAATTTCATTTTATTGGGATCATGTATGTGGTGGGAAATTAATTATTGAACAGCCCTCGTAAATGACTTTTATAACTGACCATCCAATAATAATATATACATTCATATGCTGCACGTGCATGTACAGTTGTACGCATTGCACCAGGCGATGAGAGGCCCTTCAATTACAAATATATTCTATATGGCCGAGTGCTTATCACTTCGGCGATGTTTTGACAGAGGACTGCTGAACGTAAACGTGGTGGGCTATGTATAGACGTCTAAATCGGACACCATTTCATTTATATGGCATTGATTGTAGTTTGTTCATGATTGAACATGAGAACGAATTTGCATGGACTGTTTAATTACTGCGGACCTCCAATGGTGACGATTTTAGAGATGTTCCACTCTACTGTTTACTTATTTGTTATCGGAAATGAGCTTTGTATTGATCCAATTCGTACTGACTGATAACATACCCACCGTATAAGGAATCGACCTGCTACGAATATCCGGGTTATAATGAATAGAAAAGTGGCGTTCTATTGGACGATCGACGTCACATGACGTTACCGAACGACGTCAGACTAATCACGTAACGTCCGTGTTCTTTGCAACGACAATTGGCTAGCATAAAACGTTAGCTGATAACAGAAATCTAGTCTAGTGTCTTTCGATATCAAGATAATGAGGCTTGGCTCATAAACTGATAAACTGGATATAAAACTACACTAGCCTTGTATTCTCTGTGAATTAGTAGGATTTATGCAAGCATGTTCCAATGCATATTAAACAGAATATTGAGTGCTTGCTTCGTATACGTATACGTAAGACATCAAACACAAAAAAATAATGAGAAATGTGTCACTGGGACACATATACTCCCACTTGCAGCATGCGTACACGGATGTTATTAATCGTAGATGTAGAGACAGTTCCTTTAATGTCAAATCGAAATTAAAGATTCCCACTGAATACTAGCAACGGTAGTCGGTTAGTCGATGTGTAAGTCAGTTACTGCCCTAATTGAGGTGTTCATGTGTTTAAAGAACCTACATGTGCCCATGAAACACCTACGCAGCTCGGGGTTCCATGGGCACATGTAGGTTGTTCAAACACATGAACACCTCAATTAGGGCAGTAACTATTACATATTATATATATAGGTCTATTACTTTCGAAATATACCAGTTTCGTATTTTCGATAATCATACCTGAGCCTGGGGTTGTCACCACAATAGTCAGGGTAATTGACCCAGCTGGGGCGCCGCCGGTCCCGCTGAACCTGTGGGTTAATAAAAATACATCATCATATTCTGATGGCTAAAAAGGTTAAACGCAATGTCTGTTTAGATGTCCTTTGCTGACTTACTTCTAACGCTAGGTCACTCAATTACCACCCGCCCACGCCTAAATACGACAAACATGTTGTTTATGTGATTTTAACATGGATGCATAACTAAACGAAAATAGTACACTAGTATTTTTCGAGAACAAAAAGAACAGTTGTCTCATTTGCATGATTCCCAAGCTATCTAGCTAATGCCATATTGGATTGCACGATCATTTCCACATGCAACATATTGGATTCAACAGTAACCGAGCGGATTGCGTTGCAGGATGATTGAGTGGAATGTTTGAATAGGATAACAAAGTACGACGGTCGATGGACGAAGGCCGGAAATATGTGCATTAAGTTTAGTCATCTTCTCTGTCCTGCAAGCTGAATATAACACACTTTTGGTTTAAGGCAAAATACGAAACATCTCGGGTTGAAAATATCGAATGCTACACAAAATGGCGGCTATTTTGAATTCATGCAAATTAATCCGATTTTGGAAATATTTTCGAGATGGAAACATTTATAATCGGATTTAGTACATATTGTTCCATAGGAAACCTTTTTCCACACCGCCATCCCTACCAACTGGAAATTTAGGTGGAATTTCTAGAATTGGCTTATAGCCTATTAGAATGTATCATAAAAGTCACCGTGATGCCCGTTTCCTGATAAAGCGTTTCCGTCGGATTTATGATATATACGGGCTAAACTCACGCTAGTGTAGACGTTATGGAAGTCCCCGATTGGGTAGCTAGATCGGCCACAGTTACGGCTCCAGTATTATCAACAGCCACAGCCGTGTTGCCGCTAGTCCACGTTCCCGGTATATCGCTATCCGCGGCGTCCTTTGCAGTGAACGTAGTAATGCTGCCATTACCGAAATCATCAGCTACGGTAATGGTAGTTACGGCGGTAGTTGTCCCAGCGGTAAGTGGCGTTGTTATTGTTGCAGGAGATACCACAGCCTGTGTGAACCCGGTTACTGTTACTAAAATATAATACAATCCATCGTGTAAACGACGGAGACGGATATTGCTCGTAAATAAAAAATATAACCATTGAAATGCAATTATATAAATCAGACAAACAAACAAAGGAAATCACCGAGTCTACAATATTTACCAATGTCTATTCGATGTCTAGCGGTGCACAATTTCCCTGGAAAACATGCAGAATTATAAGATAAATGCAACGAATGCATTATATGACATTAACGCTAATTTATCAGGTAACCAGCCCTGTATTGACCGAATACGAACTGACTGAGAACATATGTTTGTACCTGATACAAACATTCGAGTTAATTCGAAGTGAAAGCTGGCGTTCCATTGGTGGGATGGTGTAACGTGACGCTAACGAATGACGACAGTCTAATGACACAACGTAAACAAGTCCGCGTTCTGTTCATATATAAAGACGTCATATGTGGTCATTTTCGAACATAACACGCTACCAGACAAATAAAATACCAGGCTACTGTCTTTTGATATCAAGGTTATCAGGTACTGCTTGGAAACGGTAGGAATTCCTCAGCAAACCTCGAAGTTTCAACGCGTTTCCTAGCTTTACCTGATAAACTATCCTGGTATTCTCTCTGACAGCTTTTTTGCAATATTATAATTATAATAATTAATTGCATAAGGAATACTGTGATTACTACATGTACAGTTGTATATACATGCAGACGTACAAAGCACACGTATTCGTATGCGATATTTGCATGTGCATTGGATTCGAACTGAAATACAAAACACTACATTGGCATTCGCGTGACAATTACCTACTTTTCGCAAACTGTTGGTCAAGTCCAATGGTTTCAGATATAACAGTACAGATACTATGCAGCACAATAGCATGAACCAGTGATCAGAAACGAATGAAACTTCAATTAGCATGACCTTGCTCTTTGTGACCGTCGCAAGATCGCTGAATATACACTCGGCCATGGTTTACGTCGAATGTGCATGTATCGCCTTACATAAATATATATCTACACTGTTTGTGTGATTCGGGGTGCATTCCGCCGAGAGACTTGTAAAGTGGCTTTCATACAATTACAGATCACACAATAAACGATAAATTTAGCCGTCGATACGGCTCGAGCCCATCAAATCCTCACCCCATCACAGTGTAACAATTACAAATGTATCATTTTCAATAACGGATTAATTTTCCGGAAAATGGGCAAAATATATAAAAACAACGAGTTCACAGGTCGAGATTATTCTGTACTGGGAGAATTAATCCAGACGTTCAAAGCGGCAGCTTAAAGAGACTGGGTATATATATACTATTACATATATAGATTTATGACTTTCGAAATATACCAGTTTCGTATTTTCGATAATCATACCTGAGCCTGGGGTTGTCACCACAATAGTCAGGGTAATTGTCCCAGCTGAGGCGCCGTCTGTCCCGCTGAACCTGTGGGTTAAGAAAAAAATACATCATCATATTCTGATGGCTATAAAGGTCAAACGCACTGTCTGTTTAGATGTCCTTTGCTGACCTACTTCTAACGCTAGTTCACTCAATTACCTCCCCCGCCTAACTACGACAAACATTTGTGTTATATGATTTTAACATGGAAGCATAGCTAAACGAAAATAGAGTACACTAGTATTTTTTCGAGAACAAAAAGAACAGTTGTCACATTTGAATGATTCCCAAGCTATCTAGCCATGTCATATTGGATTGCACGATTATTTCCACATGCAACATATTGGATTAAACAGTAACCGAGCGGATTGCGTTGTAGGAAGATTGGGTGGAATGTTTGAATAGGATAACAAAGTACGACGGTCGATGGACGAAAGCCGGAAATATGTGCATTAAGTTTAGTCATCTTCTCTGTCCTGCAAGCTGAATATAACACACTTTTGGTTTAAGGCGAAATACGAAATATCTCGGGTTGAAAATGTCGAATGCTACACAAAATTGCGGCCATTTTGAATTCATGCAAATTAATCCGATTTTGGAAATGTTTTAGAGATGGAAACATTTATAATCGGATTTAGTACATATTTTTCCATAGGAAACCGTTTCCACACCGCCATCCCTAACAACTCGAAATTTAGGTGGACTTTCTAGAATTGAATTGGCTTATAGCCTATTAGAATGTATAATAAAAGTCACCGTGATGCCCGTTTCCTGATAAAGCGTTTCCGTCGGATTTATGATATATACGAGCTAAACTCACGTTAGTGTAGACGTTATGGAAGTCCCCGATGGGGTAGCTAGATCGGCCACAGTTACAGCTCCAGTATTATCAACAGCCACAGCCGTGTTGCCGCTAGTCCACGTTCCCACGTATATCGCTATCCGCGGCGTCCTTTGCAGTGAACGTAGTAATGCTGCCAGTACCGAAATCATCAGCTACGGTAATGGTAGTTACGGCGGTATCTGTCCCAGCGGTAAGTGGCGTTGTTATTGTTGCAGGAGATACCACAGCCTGTGTGAACCCGGTACTGTTACTAAAATAAAATACAATCCATCGTGTAAACGAAAGGAGACAGAAATTGCTCGTAAATAAAATATAACCATTGAATGCAATTATATAAATCAGACAAACAAACAAAGGAAATCACAGAGTCTACAATATTCACCAATGTCTATTCGATGTCTAGCGGTGCACAATTTCCCCGGAAAACATGCAGAATAATAAGATAAATGCAACAAATGCATTATATGACATTACCGCTAATTTATCAGGTAACCTGCCATGTATTGGCCGAATACGAACTGACTGAAAACATATGTTTGTACCTGATACAAACATTCGAGTTAATTCGAAGTGAAAGCTGGCGTTCCATTGGTGGGATGGTGTAACGTGACGTTAACGAATGACGACAGTCTAATGACACAACGTAAACAAGTCCGCGTTCTGTTCATATATAAAGACGTCATATGTGGTCATTTTCGAACATAACACGCTACCAGACAAATAAAATACCAGGCTACTGTCTTTTGATATCAAGGTTATCAGGTGCGGCTTGGAAACGGTAGGAATTCCTCAGCAAATCCTCGAAGTTTCAACGCGTTTCCTAGCTTTACCTGATAAACTAATCCTGGTATTCTCTCTGACAGCTTTTTTGCAATATATAATTAATAATAATTAATAGCATAAGGAATACTGTGATTACTACATGTACAGTTGTATATACATGCAGACGTCAAAGCACACGTATTCGTATGCGATATTTGCTGTGCATTGGATTCGAACTGAAATACAAAACACTACATTGGCATTCGCGTAACAATTACCTACTTTTCGCCAAACTGTTGGTCAAGTCCAATGGTTTCAGATATAACAGTACATACACTATGCAGCACAATAGCATGAACCAGTGATCAGAAACGAATGAAACTTCAATAGCATGACCTTGCTCTTTGTGACCGTCGCAAGATCGCTGAACACTCGCCATGGTTTACGTCGAATGTGCATGTATCGCCTTACATAAATATATATCTACACTGTTTGTGTGATTCGGGGTGCATTCCGCCGAGAGACTTGTAAAGTGGCTTTCATACAATTACGATCACACAATAAACGATAAAATTTAGCCGTCGATACGGCTCGAGCCCATCAAATCCTCACCCCATCACAGTGTAACAATTACAAATGTATCATTTTCAATAACGGATTAATTTTCCGGAAAATGGGCAAAATATATAAAAACAACGAGTTCACAGGTCAGATTATTTTTCTGTACTGGGAGAATTAATCCAGACGTTCAAAGCGGCAGCTTAAAGAGACTGGGTATATATATACTATTACATATATAGATTTATGACTTTCGAAATATACCAGTTTCGTATTTTCGATAATCATACCTGAGCCTGGGGTTGTCACCACAATAGTCAGGGTAATTGTCCCAGCTGAGGCGCCGTCTGTCCCGCTGAAACCTGTGGGTTAAGAAAAATACATCATCATATTATGATGGCTATAAAGTCAAACGCACTGTCTGTTTAGATGTCCTGCTGACCTACTTCTAACGCTAGTTCACTCAATTACCTCCCCGCCTAACTACGACAAAACATTTGTGTTATATGATTTTAACATGGAAGCATAGCTAAACGAAAATAGAGTACACTAGTATTTTTCGAGAACAAAAAGAACAGTTGTCTCATTTGATGATTCCCAAGCTATCTAGCCATGTCATATTGGATTGCACGATTTATTTACCACATGCAACATATTGGATTAAAACAGTAACCGAGCGGATTGCGTTGTAGAAGATTGGGTGGAATGTTTGAATAGGATAACAAAGTACGACGGTCGATGGACGAAAGCCGGAAATATGTGCATTAAGTTTAGTCATCTTCTCTGTCCCTGCAAGCTGAATATAAACACACTTTTGGTTTAAGGCGAAATACAAATATCTCCGGGTTGAAAATGTCGAATGCTACACAAAATTGCGGCCATTTTGAATTCATGCAAATTAATCGATTTGCAAATGTTTTAGAGATGGAAACATTTATAATCGGACTTAGTACATATTTTTCCATAGGAAACCGTTTCCACACCGCCATCCATAACAACTCGAAATTTAGGTGGACTTTCTAGAATTGGCTTATAGCCTATTAGAATGTATAATAAAAGTCACCGTGATGCCCGTTTCCTGATAAAGCGTTTCCGTCGGATTTATGATATATACGAGCTAAACTCACGTTAGTGTAGACGTTATGGAAGTCCCCGATGGGGTAGCTAGATCGGCCACAGTTACAGCTCCAGTATTATCAACAGCCACAGCCGTGTTGCCGCTAGTCCACGTTCCCGGTATATCGCTATCCGCGGCGTCCTTTGCAGTGAACGTAGTAATGCTGCCAGTACCGAAATCATCAGCTACGGTAATGGTAGTTACGGCGGTATCTGTCCCAGCGGTAAGTGGCGTTGTTATTGTGCAGGAGATACCACAGCCTGTGTGAACCCGGTTACTGTTACTAAAATAAAATACAATCCATCGTGTAAACGAAAGGAGACAGAAATTGCTCGTAAATAAAACTATAACCATTGAATGCAATTATATAAATCAGACAAACAAACAAAGGAAATCACAGAGTCTACAATATTCACCAATGTCTATTCGATGTCTAGCGGTGCACAATTTCCCCGGAAAACATGCAGAATAATAAGATAAATGCAACAAATGCATTATATGACATTACCGCTAATTTGTCAGGTAACCTGCCATGTATTGGCCGAATACGAACTGACTGAAAACATATGTTTGTACCTGATACAAACATTCGAGTTAATTCGAAGTGAAAGCTGGCGTTCCATTGGTGGGATGGTGTAACGTGACGTTAACGAATGACGACAGTCTAATGACACAACGTAAACAAGTCCGCGTTCTGTTCATATATACAGACGTCATATGTGGTCATTTTCGAACATAACACGCTACCAGACAAATAAAATACCAGGCTACTGTCTTTTGATATCAAGGTTATCAGGTGCGGCTTGGAAACGGTAGGAATTCCTCAGCAAACCTCGAAGTTTCAACGCGTTTCCTAGCTTTACCTGATAAACTATCCTGGTATTCTCTCTGACAGCTTTTTTGCAATATTATAATTATAATAATTAATTGCATAAGGAATACTGTGATTACTACATGTACAGTTGTATATACATGCAGACGTACAAAGCACACGTATTCGTATGCGATATTTGCATGTGCATTGGATTCGAACTGAAATACAAAACACTACATTGGCATTCGCGTAACAATTACCTACTTTTCGCAAACTGTTGGTCAAGTCCAATGGTTTCAGATATAACAGTACAGACACTATGCAGCATAATAGCATGAACCAGTGATCAGCGAATGAAACTTCAATTAGCATGACCTTGCTCTTTGTGACCGTCGCAAGATCGCTGAAACACTCGGCCATGGTTTACGTCGAATGTGCATGTATCGCCTTACATAAATATATATCTACACTGTTTGTGTGATTCGGGGTGCATTCCGCCGAGAGACTTGTAAAGTGGCTTTCATACAATTACAGATCACACAATAAACGATAAATTTAGCCGTCGATACGGCTCGAGCCCATCAAATCCTCACCCCATCACAGTGTAACAATTACAAATGTATCATTTTCAATAACGGATTAATTTTCCGGAAAATGGGCATATATACAACGAGTTCACAGGTCGAGATTATTCTGTACTGGGAGAATTAATCCAGACGTTCAAAGCGGCAGCTTAAAGAGACTGGGTATATATATACTATTACATATATAGATTTATGACTTTCGAAATATACCAGTTTCGTATTTTCGATAATCATACCTGAGCCTGGGGTTGTCACCACAATAGTCAGGGTAATTGTCCCAGCTGAGGCGCCGTCTGTCCCGCTGAACCTGTGGGTTAAGAAAAATACATCATCATATTCTGATGGCTATAAAGGTCAAACGCACTGTCTGTTTAGATGTCCTTTTGCTGACCTACTTCTAACGCTAGTTCACTCAATTACCTCCCCCGCCTAACTACGACAAACATTTGTGTTATATGATTTTAACATGGAAGCATAGCTAAACGAAAATAGAGTACACTAGTATTTTTCGAGAACAAAAAGAACAGTTGTCTCATTTGAATGATTCCCAAGCTATCTAGCCATGTCATATTGGATTGCACGATTATTTCCACATGCAACATATTGGATTAAACAGTAACCGAGCGGATTGCGTTGTAGGAAGATTGGGTGGAATGTTTGAATAGGATAACAGAGTACGACGGTCGATGGACGAAAGCCGGAAATATGTGCATTAAGTTTAGTCATCTTCTCTGTCCTGCAAGCTGAATATAACACACTTTTGGTTTAAGGCGAAATACGAAATATCTCGGGTTGAAAATGTCGAATGCTACACAAAATTGCGGCCATTTTGAATTCATGCAAATTAATCCGATTTTGGAAATGTTTTAGAGATGGAAACATTTATAATCGGATTAGTACTATTTTTCCATAGGAAACCGTTTCCACACCGCCATCCCTAACAACTCGAAATTTAGGTGGACTTTCTAGAATTGGGTTATAGCCTATTAGAATGTATAATAAAAGTCACCGTGATGCCCGTTCCTGATAAAGCGTTTCCGTCGGATTTATGATATATACGGCTAAACTCACGTTAGTGTAGACGTTATGGAAGTCCCCGATTGGGTAGCTAGATCGGCCACAGTTACAGCTCCAGTATTATCAACAGCCACAGCCGTGTTGCCGCTAGTCCACGTTCCCGGTATATCGCTATCCGCGCGTCCTTTGCAGTGAACGTAGTAATGCTGCCAGTACCGAAATCATCAGCTACGGTAATGGTAGTTACGGCGGTATCTGTCCCAACGGTAAGTGGCGTTGTTATTGTTGCAGGAGATACCACAGCCTGTGTGAACCCGGTTACTGTTACTAAAAATAAAATAAAACACCATCGTGTAAACGAAAGGAGACAGATATTGCTCGTAAATAAAACTATAACCATTGAATGTAAATTATATAAATCAGACAAACAAACAAAGGAAATCACTGAGTCTACAATATTTACCAATGTCTATTCGATGTCTAGCGGTGCACAATTTCCCTGGAAAACATGCAGAATTATAAGATAAATGCAACGAATGCATTATATGACATTAACGCTAATGTATCAGGTAACCAGCCCTGTATTGACCGAATACGAACTGACTGAGAACATATGTTTGTACCTGATACAAACATTCGAGTTAATTCGAAGTGAAAGCTGCCGTTCCATTGGTGGGATGGTGTAACGTGACGTTAACGAATGACGACAGTCTAATGACACAACGTAAACAAGTCCGCGTTCTGTTTATATACGACGTCATATGTGGTCATTTTCGAACATAACACGCTACCAGACAATAAAATACCAGGCTACTGTCTTTTGATATCAAGGTTATCAGGTGCGGCTTGGAAACGGTAGGAATTCCTCAGCAAACCTCGAAGTTTCAACGCGTTTCCTAGCTTTACCTGATAAACTATCCTGGTATTCTCTCTGACAGCTTTTTTGCAATATTATAATTATAATAATTAATTGCATAAGGAATACTGTGATTACTACATGTACAGTTGTATATACATGCAGACGTACAAAGCACACGTATTCATATGCGATATTTGCATGTGCATTGGATTCGAACTGAAATACAAAACACTACATTGGCATTCGCGTAACAATTACCTACTTTTCGCAAACTGTTGGTCAAGTCCAATGGTTTCAGATATAACAGTACAGACACTATGCAGCACAATAGCATGAACCAGTGATCAGAAACGAATGAAACTTCAATTAGCATGACCTTGCTCTTTGTGACCGTCGCAAGATCGCTGAAACACTCGGCCATGGTTTACGTCGAATGTGCATGTATCGCCTTACATAAATATATATCTACACTGTTTGTGTGATTCGGGGTGCATTCCGCTGAGAGACTTGTAAAGTGGCTTTCATACAATTACAGATCACACAATAAACGATAAATTTAGCCGTCGATACGGCTCGAGCCCATCAAATCCTCACCCCATCACAGTGTAACAATTACAAATTGTATCATTTTCAATAACGGATTAATTTCCGGAAAATGGGCAAAATATAAAAATAAAAACAACGAGTTCACAGGTCGAGATTATTCTGTACTGGAGAATTAATCCAGACGTTCAAAGCGGCAGCTTAAAGAGACTGGGTATATATATACTATTACATATATAGATTTATGACTTTCGAAATATACCAGTTTCGTATTTTCGATAATCATACCTGAGCCTGGGGTTGTCACCACAATAGTCAGGGTAATTGTCCCAGCTGAGGCGCCGTCTGTCCCGCTGAACCTGTGGGTTAAGAAAAATACATCATCATATTCTGATGGCTATAAAGGTCAAACGCACTGTCTGTTTAGATGTCCTTTGCTGACCTACTTCTAACGCTAGTTCACTCAATTACCTCCCCCGCCTAACTACGACAAACATTTGTGTTATATGATTTTAACATGGAAGCATAGCTAAACGAAAATAGAGTACACTAGTATTTTTCGAGAACAAAAAGAACAGTTGTCTCATTTGAATGATTCCCAAGCTATCTAGCCATGTCATATTGGATTGCACGATTATTTCCACATGCAACATATTGGATTAAACAGTAACCGAGCGGATTGCGTTGTAGGAAGATTGGGTGGAATGTTTGAATAGGATAACAAAGTACGACGGTCGATGGACGAAAGCCGGAAATATGTGCATTAAGTTTAGTCATCTTCTCTGTCCTGCAAGCTGAATATAACACACTTTTGGTTTAAGGCGAAATACGAAATATCTCGGGTTGAAAATGTCGAAATGCTACACAAAATTGCGGCCATTTTGAATTCATGCAAATTAATTCCGATTTTGGAAATGTTTTAGAGATGGAAACATTTATAATCGGATTTAGTACATATTTTTCCATAGGAAACCGTTTCCACACCGCCATCCCTAACAACTCGAAATTTAGGTGGACTTTCTAGAATTGGCTTATAGCCTATTAGAATGTATAATAAAAGTCACCGTGATGCCCGTTTCCTGATAAAGCGTTTCCGTCGGATTTATGATATATACGAGCTAAACTCACGTTAGTGTAGACGTTATGGGAAGTCCCCGATGGGGTAGCTAGATCGGCCACAGTTACAGCTCCAGTATTATCAACAGCCACAGCCGTGTTGCCGCTAGTCCACGTTCCCGGTATATCGCTATCCGCGGCGTCCTTTGGCAGTGAACGTAGTAATGCTGCCAGTACCGAAATCATCAGCTACGGTAATGGTAGTTACGGCGGTATCTGTCCCAGCGGTAAGTGGCGTTGTTATTGTTGCAGGAGATACCACAGCCTGTGTGAACCCGGTTACTGTTACTAAAATAAAATACAATCCATCGTGTAAACGAAAGGAGACAGAAATTGCTCGTAAATAAAACTATAACCATTGAATGCAATTATATAAATCAGACAAACAAACAAAGGAAATCACAGAGTCTACAATATTCACCAATGTCTATTCGATGTCTAGCGGTGCACAATTTCCCTGGAAAACATGCAGAATAATAAGATAAATGCAACAAATGCATTATATGACATTACCGCTAATTTATCAGGTAACCTGCCATGTATTGGCCGAATACGAACTGACTGAAAACATATGTTTGTACCTGATACAAACATTCGAGTTAATTCGAAGTGAAAGCTGGCGTTCCATTGGTGGGATGGTGTAAACGTGACGTTAACGAATGACGACAGTCTAATGACACAACGTAAACAAGTCCGCGTTCTGTTCATATATAAAGACGTCATATGTGGTCATTTTCGAACATAACACGCTACCCAGACAAATAAAATACCAGGCTACTGTCTTTTGATATCAAGGTTATCAGGTGCGGCTTGGAAACGGTAGGAATTCCTCAGCAAAACCTCGAAGTTTCAACGCGTTTTCCTAGCTTTAACCTGATAAACTATCCTGGTATTCTCTCTGACAGCTTTTTTGCAATATTATAATTATAATTAATTAATTGCATAAGGAATACTGTGATTACTACATGTACAGTTGTATATACATGCAGACGTACAAAGCAACACGTATCGTATGCGATATTTGCATGTGCATTGGATTCGAACTGAAATACAAAACACTACATTGGCATTCGCGTAACAATTACCTACTTTTCGCAAACTGTGGTCAAGTCCAATGGTTTCAGATATAAACAGTACAGACACTATGCAGCATAATAGCATGAACCAGTGATCAGAAACGAATGAAACTTCAATTAGCATGACCTTGCTCTTTGTGACCGTCGCAAGATCGCTGAAACACTCGGCCATGGTTTACGTCGAATGTGCATGTATCGCCTTACATAAATATATATCTACACTGTTTGTGTGATTCGGGGTGCATTCCGCCGAGTGACTTGTAAAGTGGCTTTCATACAATTACAGATCACACAATAAACGATAAATTTAGCCGTCGATACGGCTCGAGCCCATCAAATCCTCACCCCATCACAGTGTAACAATTACAAATGTATCATTTTCAATAACGGATTAATTTTCCGGAAAATGGGCAAAATATATAAAAACAACGAGTTCACAGGTCGAGATTATTCTGTACTGGGAAAATTAATCCAGACGTTCAAAGCGGCAGCTTAAAGAGACTGGGTATATATATACTATTACATATATAGATTTATGACTTTCGAAATATACCAGTTTCGTTTTTTCGATAATCATACCTGAGCCTGGGGTTGTCACCACAATAGTCAGGGTAATTGTCCCAGCTGAGGCGCCGTCTGTCCCGCTGAACCTGTGGGTTAAGAAAAATACATCATCATATTCTGATGGCTATAAAGGTCAAACGCACTGTCTGTTTAGATGTCCTTTGCTGACCTACTTCTAACGCTAGTTCACTCAATTACCTCCCCGCCCCCGCCTAACTACGACAAACATTTGTGTTATATGATTTTAACATGGAAGCATAGCTAAACGAAAATAGAGTACACTAGTATTTTTCGAGAACAAAAAGAACAGTTGTCTCATTTGAATGATTCCCAAGCTATCTAGCCATGTCATATTGGATTGCACGATTATTTCCACATGCAACATATTGGATTAAACAGTAACCGAGCGGATTGCGTTGTAGGAAGATTGGGTGGAATGTTTGAATAGGATAACAAAGTACGACGGTCGATGGACGAAAGCCGGAAATATGTGCATTAAGTTTAGTCATCTTCTCTGTCCTGCAAGCTGAATATAATACACTTTTGGTTTAAGGCGAAATACGAAATATCTCGGGTTGAAAATGTCGAATGCTACACAAAATTGCGGCCATTTTGAATTCATGCAAATTAATCCGATTTTGGAAATGTTTTAGAGATGGAAACATTTATAATCGGATTTAGTACATATTTTTCCATAGGAAACCGTTTCCACACCGCCATCCCTAACAACTCGAAATTTAGGTGGACTTTCTAGAATTGGCTTATAGCCTATTAGAATGTATAATAAAAGTCACCGTGATGCCCGTTTCCTGATAAAGCGTTTCCGTCGGATTTATGATATATACGGGCTAAACTCACGTTAGTGTAGACGTTATGGAAGTCCCCGATTGGGTAGCTAGATCGGCCACAGTTACAGCTCCAGTATTATCAACAGCCACAGCCGTGTTGCCGCTAGTCCACGTTCCCGGTATATCGCTATCCGCGGCGTCCTTTGCAGTGAACGTAGTAATGCTGCCAGTACCGAAATCATCAGCTACGGTAATGGTAGTTACGGCGGTATCTGTCCCAACGGTAAGTGGCGTTGTTATTGTTGCAGGAGATACCACAGCCTGTGTGAACCCGGTTACTGTTACTAAAATAAAATACAATCCATCGTGTAAACGAAAGGAGACAGATATTGCTCGTAAATAAAACTATAACCATTGAATGCAATTATATAAATCAGACAAACAAACAAAGGAAATCACTGAGTCTACAATATTTACCAATGTCTATTCGATGTCTAGCGGTGCACAATTTCCCTGGAAAACATGCAGAATTATAAGATAAATGCAACGAATGCATTATATGACATTAACGCTAATGTATCAGGTAACCAGCCCTGTATTGACCGAATACGAACTGACTGAGAACATATGTTTGTACCTGATACAAACATTCGAGTTAATTCGAAGTGAAAGCTGCCGTTCCATTGGTGAGATGGTGTAACGTGACGTTAACGAATGACGACAGTCTAATGACACAACGTAAACAAGTCCGCGTTCTGTTTATATATAACGACGTCATATGTGGTCATTTTCGAACATAACACGCTACCAGACAAATAAAATACCAGGCTACTGTCTTTTGATATCAAGGTTATCAGGTGCGGCTTGGAAACGGTAGGAATTCCTCAGCAAAACTCGAAGTTTCAACGCGTTTCCTAGCTTTACCTGATAAACTATCCTGGTATTCTCTCCGACAGCTTTTTTGCAATATTATAATTATAATAATTAATTGCATAAGGAATACTGTGATTACTACATGTACAGTTGTATATACATGCAGACGTACAAAGCACACGTATTCGTATGTGATATTTGCATGTGCATTGGATTCGAACTGAAATACAAAACACTACATTGGCATTCGCGTGACAATTACCTACTTTTCGCAAACTGTTGGTCAAGTCCAATGGTTTCAGCTATAACAGTACAGACACTATGCAGCACAATAGCATGAACCAGTGATCAGAAACGAATGAAACTTCAATGAGCATGACCTTGCTCTTTGTGACCGTCGCAAGATCGCTGAAACACTCGACCATGGTTTACGTCGAATGTGCATGTATCGCCTTACATAAATATATATCTACACTGTTTGTGTGATTCGGGGTGCATTCCGCCGAGAGACTTGTAAAGTGGCTTTCATACAATTACAGATCACACAATAAACGATAAATTTAGCCGTCGGTACGGCTCGAGCCCATCAAATCCTCACCCCATCACAGTGTAACAATTACAAATGTATCATTTTCAATAACGGATTAATTTTCCGGAAAATGGGCAAAATATATAAAAAAACAACGAGTTCACAGGTCGAGATTATTCTGTACTGGGAGAATTAATCCAGACGTTCAAAGCGGCAGCTTATAGAGACTGGGTATATATATACTATTACATCTATAGATCTATGACTTTCGAAATATACCAGTTTCGTATTTTCGATAATCATACCTGAGCCTGGGGTTGTCACCACAATAGTCAGGGTAATTGTCCCAGCTGAGGCGCCGTCTGTCCTGCTGAACCTGTGGGTTAAGAAAAATACATCATCATATTCTGATGGCTATAAAGGTCAAACGCACTGTCTGTTTAGATGTCCTTTGCTGACCTACTTCTAACGCTAGTTCACTCAATTACCTCCCCGCCCCCGCCTGACTACGACAAACGTTTGTGTTATATGATTTTAACATGGAAGCATAGCTAAACGAAAATAGAGTACACTAGTATTTTTCGAGAACAAAAAGAACAGTTGTCTCATTTGAATGATTCCCAAGCTATCTAGCCATGTCATATTGGATTGCACGATTATTTCCACATGCAACATATTGGATTAAACAGTAACCGAGCGGATTGCGTTGTAGGATGATTGGGTGGAATGTTTGAATAGGATAACAAAGTATGACGGTCGATAGACGAAAGCCGGAAATATGTGCATTAAGTTTAGTCATCTTCTCTGTCCTGCAAGCTGAATATAACACACTTTTGGTTTAAGGCGAAATACGAAATATCTCGGGTTGAAAATGTCGAATGCTACACAAAATGGCGGCCATTTTGAATTCATGCCAATTAATCCGATTTTGGAAATGTTTTAGAGATGGAAACATTTATAATCGGATTTAGTACATATTTTTCCATAGGAAACCGTTTCCACACCGCCATCCCTACCATCTCGAAATTTAGGTGGACTTTCTAGAATTGGCTTATAGCCTATTAGAATGTATAATAAAAGTCACCGTGATGCCCGTTTCCTGATAAAGCGTTTCCGTCGGATTTATGATATATACGAGCTAAACTCACGTTAGTGTAGACGTTATGGAAGTCCCCGATGGGGTTGCTAGATCGGCCACAGTTACAGCTCCAGTATTATCAACAGCCACAGCCGTGTTGCCGCTAGTCCACGTTCCCGGTATATCGCTATCCGCGGCGTCCTTTGCAGTGAACGTAGTAATGCTGCCAGTACCGAAATCATCAGCTACGGTAATGGTAGTTACGGCGGTATCTGTCCCAGCGGTAAGTGGCGTTGTTATTGTTGCAGGAGATACCACAGCCTGTGTGAACCCGGTTACTGTTACTAAAATAAAATACAATCCATCGTGTAAACGAAAGGAGACAGAAATTGCTCGTAAATAAAACTATAACCATTGAATGCAATTATATAAATCAGACAAACAAACAAAGGAAATCACTGAGTCTACAATATTTACCAATGTCTATTCGATGTCTAGCGGTGCACAATTTCCCCGGAAAACATGCAGAATAATAAGATAAATGCAACGAATGCATTATATGACATTACCGCTAATTTATCAGGTAACCTGCCCTGTATTGACCGAATACGAACTGACTGAGAACATATGTTTGTACCTGATACAAACATTCGAGTTAATTCGAAGTGAAAGCTGGCGTTCCATTGGTGGGATGGTGTAACGTGACGCTAACGAATGACGACAGTCTAATGACACAACGTAAACAAGTCCGCGTTCTGTCAATATATAACGACGTCATATGTGGTCATTTTCGAACATAGCACGCTACCAGACAAGTAAAATACCAGGCTACTGTCTTTTGATATCAAGGTTATCAGGTGCGGCTTGGAAACGGTAGGAATTCCTCAGCAAAACTCGAAGTTTCAACGCGTTTCCTAGCTTTACCTGATAAACTATGCTGGTATTCTCTCTGACAGCTTTTTTGCAATATTATAATTATAATAATTAATTGCATAAGGAATACTGTGATTGCTACATGTACAGTTGTATATACATGCAGACGTACAAAGCACACGTATTCGTATGCGTATTTGCATGTGCATTGGATTCGAACTGAAATGCAAAACACTACATTGGCATTCGCGTGACAATTACCTACTTTTCGCAAACTGTTGGTCAAGTCCATTGGTTTCAGATATAACAGTACAGACACTATGCAGCACAATAGCATGAACCAGTGATCAGAAACGAATGAAACTTCAATGAGCATGACCTTGCTCTTTTTGACCGTCGCAAGATCGCTGAAACACTCGGCCATGGTTTACGTCGAAATGTTTGTAAGAATTTATCCATGCAATACATTATATACAATCATCATCTCTGGTTTTGCCTGGGAATTTCATCGTGCATGTATTATATAAGTATAAGTATAAGTAATATATAAGTATGTAGTTATATAAACATAACAGCATTAACCCTTACATTGCTGAATTATGTTTTGTTGTCTGCTGTTTATTTTATAATTTTCATTTTTCTCATCAAAAACATGATTTAACAGCACTTGAGAATCATTTTCAATGTAAACTAGATTTTTCAGTAAGCCAGACTTACGGAATACGCGTGGGGGCAGGTGCCCATAAATGTGTTGATTTGTTGTCTGGGGTCTGTGACATTGACCATGGGCTTAGCGGGGGCGGTCATGGATTTGTCAAAGTATGAATTATCCGATGCTAAGTTTTTTTAAGAGACTACTAAGTATGATAGTAGACCCTTAGAGGAATACATGCGTCAACTATTAAGAATGTTCGATGAAGGAACTAGAAGTTATAACATATTTCTCTGATGTTAAGTTTTTAGTGACGGACTGACGGACGGGCGGACAACCTGACTCCAGTCCCCACCCCCACACCCACCACACACACCTCTCGTTGCGGAGGTATGATGCTTATAAACAACAATATTAATATGTCAGATAGCCAGAAATGGAATACACAAACGCCCTGCCACCTCTCTACTAGAGTATGCAGATACTAGTATACTAGAGAAACAGAGATCGGTCTATACTGACAGCCTGAGAACACAGAACCGATCAACAATAGCCACACCCCCACACCAACTCATTCCTAAGTTGTAGGGCATTTGACTCCATTGATGGCAATTGATATGTTCAATTGATTGGTGTGGCATATATTCATGCCATTTGCTATTGTTATATATTTGATGGTATAATACTCTTGGTGCAATAGTAAACGTTCATGTCCTGGCTATCCGAAGAATGACTTGCTTGGTACAGCCAGTATCCAGATGGCTTTTCAAATAGCCATTACAGGTGGCATGTCCAGTCAGTTGGGGTCCATTAGCACATATTAACTACCATTATAACGATTTACCTAATGAGTGTCAGATAGTAATCACCCCTACCCCCACACCCACCTGCACCCATGCATACTGATAATGTTCCCTATATGTTCCATCAGTGTTGTTTAATTCAAGAATAATGATGCCCCAATATATTTATTGAGAATTGTCACGGTCTATGGATTAGTAAACTGATACACATCTACTATATAGTGAATTGGATGTATTGTTACATGCAAGTAGTATTTGGATGATTGTGTCATATTTCTTTGAAAAATCGTAAACAAAGAACACTCATTTTTTCCATATGTAATGGCAATTAGTAATCTATTATCATTATGATGGCAAACACAAAATTTCACCATATGATGAGATAAGTGTATAGTGTATGTTTATCATCTGTTTACATACCATTTGGTATTACGTTTATGCACTCGTCAGCACTGTATTATAACAATAACAAACGTCATGTAATTTATGACAAATGTTTATTTTAAAAATAGCGTTTGTTTACAATAATATTTACAACGCGTTAGCACAAAATGGCGGACCTATACAACTGCACATATTATGTGAGTTGACTGTACAATTATACCAACATGATCCAGGCGATGGTTCAAATGAGTGGTCATGACGCAGCGTGATTGTATTATCTTTGCGTGGGTTGTCGGGTTAAGGACCAACTATATACCTGATGATCGTTTGATTCAAAGATAATTGCTTCGTAAATGTGATGGAATGTATGTATAACATATATGAGAACACTGTCACGTTACTGTATCCTATACCACAGATGGGATGGCCAAGTCGGCCATCTTTGTGTTCCAGCCATCAGCCAGTTTCACCTGTTCTGCCGTTTTACAAAGAACTCAAAATGTGAAGTAAAATATGTGATATAATGTAGCTAATCACATGTATAAAAGAACGGTCCGTCCACAAGTCCACCGATACGTATTTAAGTCTGTCGCTATTTACGTCAGATAGTTTCAATGTTCTTGCGAGTTTCTTGATATATCAACATTTGTCATGTTTATAGTTTTAATACAATATAATGAAGGTTTGATACTATTCATAGTTAATATGTTTTACTGTCCAACTCCAATAAAATATGTCAAGCATAAGAAATGGTAGTTAAAATCGCAACATCATTAAATGTGTTGCATTGGTTATATAAATAATGGCTCCGCAAACATGTCGTGTTGAGCGTAAATATCCTGTGCTGGATGCCTTTTCACACCACAAGTAGATACATATTTAGGCCATAAAACGACTTCGGTTCTTAGATACGAGGTTTGCGGATGCATATATGTTCTATAAAGTTACTAAAACCTCTGTAGACGTGAAAAAACACTGGCTATTCGTCAGACATGCTTGGAATTAACATACGTTTGAATGGTATTGTGTTTGAATGATCATGTGACTAATTTACAGTATGATTTTATTTCTCCATGACCATACAATGCTCTGACGTACAGGGATTCTTCCGACGCGGCGATATCTGATAACCGAAGTACTGTTCTATGGCATTAAGGACTGACTTTATACTATATCATGTTCAGACATCATCTTTTATTTCAAATATAATCACTTTGCAAATGTGATTAATATGTGTACAAAGCATAGCTGACCATGTTCTCCGTGTGTATTACCATTTGAGCCATCTTAACATGGACAAGCTATCGTCCAGTTTCACATATTGTAGCGTTTGACACAGACAAATTATACTTTGAAGTTGATATTAAACCAAAGTAGAAATCAAAGTATTGTCCTGTATGTGTGAAACGATACATTCTATTTATGGATAGAGATTTGTTTCTCATACCCCCACAGCTGAAAACTAGAGGTCAATGTCACTGGGGACTCGTGTTCACTCGGTTCTAATATCAAACTGAATATATTATAGTTGTATGTAGATATTCAGTTCTCATTTGGGGTTTTCTCCATACCCTACAGGTTAAATAGGGTTTCGAACCCGTTGACCCAACCTTAAATGACCATAGCTTTTGATAGGCCGTTAAACATTGTTTAAGTAAATAAATAAGATTAGTGCTGATCATATAACCTTTAGCTAAGTGACTATGTTGTAGCGATGAACTGACACCAGATCAGGTAATTCTAATTGAATACATTTGAATAGTTGAATACATTTGTATTGATGTAAATATTCAGTTCCGATTTTTGAGTGACCCGATTGACCTGGCTTTAAATATGTTGAAGTTGATAAAAAACAACTTTTATACGTTTTCAATGAAAGGTACATGTCAGCCAAGTAGGCACACCGTGTTCTTCATATCAGAGACATCACCTGAGACATTTCCTGGCAAAATAAACATTCATTCATCATTACCCCACGTATTGATTGGTATTATTATACATGTTATATCAGACGTAAATTTACACACTGATATCAGGCAGTGCTCACACTGACTTTTTTCTTTGCGCCAACACTTTCGCCAACAAAAAGAAATTGGAGCCATTTCAGTGAAGTTGGAGCCAAATTTTAAGCCAGCTTCAAAATCAACTATTTTAACATCTCAGTTTTTCAGAGAACATTTTGAGAGACTTAAAGTGATTGTGTCTCAAATGGTACCTCCGAAGATGCATTTCATAAAAACTGTTGAGATACATCAATTAATACCATCGAAACCACAGGTTGAAGTAACGGACCGAGGTCTATGAATACATTAAGTATACCTAAAAGCATTAATAAGTGAAAATATAGGAGGGAGTAACGAATTTGTTTAGCTTATTTTTCATTTATTAAGCCTGTTTGGTATATTTATATACTATTTATATACCTCGGTCCGTTACTTCAACCTGTGATCGCAACTTGTCCATGTTCATAAATATATGTTTGTCGGCTAATTATCGCATCTGCATGTCCACTTTCAATGTCATGGATAGCAATTCCAGAAAATTAACTGGGCCGTATTGCAATCTATTTGGAAAATCTCACTAGTAGTGATGAAATTCCTTTCACCGATTTACAGTTGCCACCGACTATCATTTTGCTGCAGATAAGATACATAGACACACCCACTGGAAACTGTCCAAAAGCTGTATTACATGTACAAGATATTTGAGCATTGCACACATCTACATACTCACCACAAACACTGTAATACCTTAACACACAGCAATTGTGCATGATTAGCAAAACTAACCGAATTTAACAATACGAGAACTGAATGTTATCGCTGGCGTAGCCGATGATGTAGTGTTCAGTCATGTGACCACAATCGCGAGGTCATGCACGGGAAATAGGACTGCTATATTTAGCAAAACTGGCTTTGCAACGCTAGTTATTGTTTTCAATAATATTTGTTTTTATTATTACTTTAAGTTTGTTCAGGTCATATACGTATATGTTCCGAAATACAAATCTACCGTAAAATGTTCTTTCACTAACTGTTTTGCTCACAGTTCATTCACCCAGGGCCTTTAACAATTACAATGATAAATGAAACGTCGTCTGCTGATTATTATTTTGTTTTCCTCATCAAAAGCATGCTCTCGCAGCAATTTATAATTATTTCAATTGAATTGCTGCCTGGTCGGATGACACTTCAAACCAAGATCCCGTCCCTACATGACAAAAGCTGTTGCTGGGACATATAACCCACCGACTTTTACTTCCTCAGTTTCTGAAATGCTGCCATGGTTTATTGACAGAAAAAAACATATATACAACAGCAGACGATAATTTTGGTTCCCTGATTCTAAGGGTTAAAATATGACTTGTATACACTAGGTTCCATGCAATTTTGAATAAAAGTATCTGTCGCGTGACACGTGCATTCTTGTACATTCCGGATTTCCGTATAATTGTATATTTGTGATGTGTGGTACTGTTTTGTATTGTTGTACGTACTATTTATTTCACATACCTGTGATTCCACATACCTGTGATTTCACACACCTGTGATTTTTACACACCTGTGATTTAGCATGTACATTTGCCATGTACAAGGTGCGTGTAATAACGGGGCTTATGTTGTATTGGTGGAAATACGGTTATGCGTGTCATTTTTGCGGATTTAAATATACGTCTATTTTATGAGCAATGTTTTACTGATGTCACGCCATATTTGCCACAGACTATGCATGTGTGTGGTAGAGAACTTGTTGACTGCGTGTGCTGGTTTCGCTAGGGAGAAGACCTTTTAGTAGTACGGATGTCCACTATCCGTGCCAGCCGAGTTTGTCCGCGTGTGAGTTGATCACCATATAAGGGACCTTCTGTAGGTGAAGCCAGTATACAGCGCAGAACATACCATGGTCTGCCCTGTTATGTATGCTACGGGTTAGTGTTTCAGCATAGCCTGGTACTGGCCAACACGGATATATCAGATCCCATACTGGTGATGCTTTGTGTCGTGATATTTCCGTAAATGACCACGATATTTGAGTTTAGTATGTGCTACACTCTCATTTGAATGTATAGCCGTAGGACCGATATGGAGGGGTTTGGCGGGGCCAAGAAGCGACCTTCGCATTGTCGAGACCAGTCGAGTAGATTTCGGATTATGAGATCTGGGTCTATAGTGTGCAGATTTATGGTAGTGTGGGGTATACCATGTTGGATGGTATTTATTCCACGAGGGCTGTACACTGGTTTGGTTGAATTTAAGGCGTGGGAACATATATATGCCAAATATAACCCACGGGTGACATGGCAAAAGCCATGGTTTGGTAGTATTTATGTGAGATGTCGTACGAGGGGTAGGCATATTCATTATCCGTGCATGGTTTCACTGGTGCGTATATAAGCGATGTCTCGCTATGTGTTGGCGGGACACATATTTTCTGGTTACAGAAGACTAGTACTGTATTCACCAGTGACACGGAGGATTTTGGTATGTACCTACAACATTTTATTTCAGCTGTGATTTGCCGTGTTCGATTCCCGTTTTAGTCTGTTGTGCATCCTGTCTGTCTGTCTGTGCGTATTCGTCCAGTAATTGGAGATTCATTTCATTTTTGTAGCCTCTTGAGAACGCTCCAGCGAGCCACATTGGACGTTTTGGTCCACTCGTTTGAGGGCAGACCCCAGTCAGTGCAGAGTATCGGGTCGTCCGAGTGTCCGTACGTCTGTCTGGCGCAGTGTGTGTAGCAGCTCCGGGTACAGGCCTGTATAGAGCAGTGTGTGATAGTACCATTATTAATGAATGACCAGTTTGTATTAACATATTTAATAGATTGTAATCACCGCGATTATAGTTCCATACTTTTCTTTTGTATGGGGCTGCTGATGGCATGTTACATGATATATAGATATATGTACCATAATGATCACTAATATCGTGTGGTGTTTTTATTATTCCCGAATCATATACAGATATTTCTGTGGTAACTGCTATTGGGTCAATTAGTGTTTGCGTTTGTTCTGTTACTCTAGTGGGTTCTTTAATAACATTTATCATGTTGTTTACCATGGCCATCTCAATTTGGCGTCCGCAAAGTTCCGGTCTATATCCCCCAAAGAGGGAACAATTTATATCCAACCTCCACAACCACCCTCCACAGATGTTGTCTCTGATTACACTACATCCCAAACCCCCACTAACCCGAAGTTTCTGTATGTAACACAGGGCGATTTACATGACTCGACTAACCGACAGACTGGTACCTGGACATAACGGACCAGATTTCGGACTAGTCATGTTTCGGTGGCCGACTGATCAGGTGACGACGGATATCCGATACAAATATTTATATTCCGTCGAAACAGATTTAACCATAAGAAATAATTGTATCCGTTCGAACATTCTAACGATAAATCATTGTTGTGACCAAGGTCAGATACATAATCCAAATAATTATATTCGGTCGAAACAGATAACCGTAAGAAATAATTGTATCCGGTCGAACATTCTAACAATAATTCCTTGTTGTGACCAAGGTCAGATATATTATCCAAATAATTATATTCCGTCGAAACAGATAACCGTAAAAGATAATTGTATCCGTTTGAACATTCTAACGATAAATCATTGTTGTGACCAAGGTCAGATACATAATCCAAATAATTATATTCGGTCGAAACAGATAACCGTAAGAAATAATTGTATCCGGTCGAACATTCTAACAATAATTCCTTGTTGTGACCAAGGTCAGATATATTATCCAAATAATTATATTCCGTCGAAACAGATAACCGTAAAAGATAATTGTATCAGGTCGGACATTCTAACAATAATTCTTTGTTGTGACCAAGGTCAGATAAATTATCCAAATAATTATATTCGGTCGAAACAGATAACCCTAAGAAATAATTGTTTCCGGTCGAACATTCTAACAATAATTCCTTGGTGTGACCAAGGTCAGATACATTATCCAAATAATTATGTTCGGTCGAAACAGATAACCGTAAGAAATAATTGTATCCGGTCGAACATTCTAACAATAATTCCTTCTTGTGACCAAGGTCAGATATATTATCGAAATAATTATATTCCGTCGAAACAGATAACCGTAAAAGATAATTATATCCGGTCGAACATTCTAACAATAATTACTAATGTTGTGACCAAGGTCAGATAAATTATCCAAATAATTATATTCGGTCGAAACAGATAACCCTAAGAAATAATTGTTTCCGGTCGAACATTCTAACAATAATTTCTTGGTGTGACCAAGGTCAGATACATTATCCAAATAATTATATTCCGGTCAAAACAAATATCCATAAGAAATAATTGTATCCGGTCGAACATTCTAACGATAAATCCTTTTTGTGACCAAGGTCAGATATATTATCTAAATAATTATATATATATTATATATTCCGTCGAAACAGATAACTGTAAGAGATAATTGTATGCAGTCGAACATTCTGACAATAATTCCTTGTTGTGACCAAGGTCAGATAAATTATCCAAATAATTATATTTGATCGAAACAGATAACCGTAAGAAATAATTGTATCCGGTCGAACATTCTAACAATAATTCCTTGGTGTGACCAAGGTCAGATACATTATCCAAATAATTATATTCCGTCGAAACAGATAACCGTAACAAATAATTGTATCTGGTCGAACATTCTAACAATAATTCCTTGTTGTGACAAAAGTCAGATACATTATCCAAATAATTAGACAAAACAGATTAACTGTAAGAAATAATTGTATTCGGTCGAACATTCTAACAATAATTCCTTGTTGTGACCTAGGTCAGATACATTATCCAAATAATTATATTCCATCGAAAAAGATAACCGTAACAAATAACTGTATTCGGTCGAACATTCTAACAATAATTCATTGTTCATTGTTGTGACCAAGGTCAGATAAATTATCCAAATAATTGTATTCCATTGAACATTCTTGTGACCAATGACAGCTACACGATACTAATAATTATATTTGGTCAAACATCTTTGTGACCAAGAACAGATAACCGATTAAATAATTATATTCTGTCGAGCTTTCTTTTGACCGAGCACGGACACCAGATCCTATTATTTATTTTCCGTTGAAACATAATACTGTAAGTAATAATGTTATTCGGTCAAACATTCTTGTTACTGAGGTCAGATAACCGATCCAAAAACTTATTTTCCGTCGAAAATATTTGTGACCCAGGAAGAGATACTCGATACTAATAATTATGTTTGGTCAAACATTCTTGCGAACAAGAACAGATAACTGATCCAAATAATTATATTCCGTCGAACATTTTTGTGACCCATGATAGATAACAATACTAATAATTATATTTGGTCAAACATTTTTGTGGCCAAGAACAGATAACCGATGGAATAATTATATTCGGTCAAGCTTTCTTATGACTGAAGACGGATACCTGATCCAACTTTCTATATTCTGTCAAAACAGATAAGAGTAAGAAATAATAATTATTGTATTTTCTTGAATATTCTTGTGATCGTGGTCAGAAAACCAATCCAAATATGATATTCCATCTAACTTAATTGTTACCAAGGACAGATACTAGTAACTGATCCAAATAATTATATTCGGTCAAACATTCTTGTGGCAGAGGACAGATAACCAATACTAATAATCTTATTCGGTCAAACATTATTGTGGCGACAGATAACCGATACTAATTATATTCGGTCAAACATACTTGTGGCGGAGGACAGATAACCAATCAAAAATTATATTCGGTCGAGCTTTCTTGTGAACGAGGAGAGAAACCCGATCCAAATATCTATTATGCCGTCCAAAATAATGAAATAAAATTAGGGCTTTGAAAATTTCCTTAAAAGGTAAAATAGACCAGTATCTTCATGGTTGTGGCTTAAATTTACATTTTCAGGTCGTATTTTTCAATAGTTTACGCTGTTTTTATGGTTAAATTGAAATTCACAGGATCCATCCAGCTTGACACTGAAAGACATATAAAATTTGTGTTGAAACACATCTCAGAAATTGTCCTATCGACTATAGAATCGCGTCGAAAGAATGTTAACAGAATAGGAAAAAACAAGAGATAAATACGCAATACGGTCGTAACTCACTTTTTTTTCGAAATGGACTTTTTGCATTTTCTAATGTATTTTCTAGTAATACAGCATATGTAAAAAGATTATAATTGAATTCCAATATTTAAGGCTATAAATGGTCATTTGGCATAAGGTCGTAACTCAAAATATTCTTGGAGATGGAGTCACTGCGGCAATGACTCACTTCGATTGAAAGAACTATGCTACAAAATCAACTCCACACTCAAACACCACCACCTCCTCGCTATTATGGAAGTCCGGCAGGACCATTTCCTGTCCATCCGCTACCGGTCCCACCGTATATGGGAGCAGTCCCGCTACCTCCTCCGTATTTGGGAGCAGTCCCGCTACCTCCACAGTATATTTGAACAACTCCGCCGCCACCACCACCATATATGTACCATAATAATCAAGTTGGACAATTTAATAGACATGGGCAACCTACAATGTTTACAGTACCTCATATGTACCGTGCTCCAATGCAGACTTGTCCATACGCTGCTCGCTACCAGCAGGTGAACGTACACCCAAATATCCAGATAAATCCAGATGTCAATCCGAATGAGCGACTACAGGGCCATCCGATTATCATGAACCCCACGCAACCAGAAGTTAATCTGATGCACACGAATACTACCACCACTTCAAACGAGGTCTCTGCGCTTCAATCGCCATTATGTAATACCACAACAAACGCATCGTCCCCGTTTCTGAAAGGACCGGCACCTACGGAGATACAGTCCGAGACGCAAGTAGTTGTTATATCAGATGACGATTCGACTTCGGATGTATCAGAGAATAAAGGTGAACGGTCTCTTAATACACCTCCAAAAAATCATCATCCAGACTCGGACTCCGATGAATCATCATCTCAGCCCTCAAGATGTAGTCCTGAACATGCAGTATCTAATCATGAATCGGTGGCAGATGTAGAAGATGAATCTTCGCGCACACAGTCTTTTTTTAGAGAACGGACGTGCCTCACAAAAGACTGCGAGGGAGATGTCAGATATCTAAAGTGTCCAACCCTGAATGTAAAAAACGTTGAAACGAACAATCTTTATGTACTGGACTTACTGAAACAAACCGATATTCTATGCCTACAGGAGACGTGGCTGTTTTCGTTCCAACTAGAGAAATCATATTCCACCAGTTCAGATGTCACGTGGGTATAGGGGTGTCGCTACGCTAACACACAATGACTAGCTTAATCTTTAAGAACTGTAACGACGGCAGTAATCGAATAATCGTCACTGAAATTCTTGCTGAAACGCCAATCTGTCTTTGTAATGTCTACATGCCTTCAAGGAACTCTAGAACTTCGCAACATTTCGTTGAAGTTATTGAAGAGTTGGATGAAATGATTGAAAAATATAGACATACTCACGCAATGATTATATTAGGAGATATGAACGCATCACTCCAGAATCGTGCTGGTAATGAGCAGGACTCTTTACTCTCCAGCTTCTGTAATAGGAATAATCTCAGCCCACATCAAAGTGGAACGCCTAGGTTTTTCCATGAAAACGGGAGAGATTCGGCGGAATTAGACTACATTCTCTGCTGCGACCGAGCTAAAGTCCTAGTCCTGAATGGCACAGTTGAAAACGACAGCTCGTCTTTTAGTAACACCTCAGACCATAAAGCAGTAACGACGAATCTGAAAGTGAAACTCAAACGCAAAGACAATAATCCACAGACTCGAAAAGTTAAACCGAAATGGGATGAGTGTAATAAAGACATATATGCCTCATATATCAGTAATAACCTGAAGTATTTTACTCTGCCAGCGTCCGGTGCAGATTTTATATGCTCCTTGGAACATCTCTCTACAACACTAAAGGAAGCAACCAAATGCAGTATACCAAATCACAAAACCCATCATACAGTGAAGCGTCGTAAGGACAGGCCATGGAATGAAAGAATTGCGAAAGCGATGAAAGAAAGTAAGGAAGCATGGTGGAAGTGGAGGATTGCTGGAAAACCTACTTCATCGAAACATCCCACTGTCAAACGTAGAACTGAAGTAAAACGACAACTGAAAAAGGAACAAAGACGATATGTAAATTCACAAAAAGTCAGTAAACTTGAAAATATAATGAGCATTTAGGATAACGTGAAGAAATTTCACTCTCTCGTACGTAACCAACGAAAAACTGGATAAGCTTCGGTAAAATGTCTAGTTGTAAATGGTGAATCCCTGGATAGCTATGAACAGGTATGTGAAGGTTGGGAATCACACTTTCAAAGTCTGGCAGAGAACCTCGACAACGAAAAGTTCGACGAGACGATGAAAAATACATTTGCAGAGGATGTACATGATGTAGCTTCCATTGAAAATATCTGTAATCATACGAACATCCAATTAAAGCATATTACTACTGATGAAGTGGAACATGCCTTGAAACGTCTAAACACTAATAAAGCGGCAGACTCTATGGACGTCACTAGTGAACATTTGAAATTTGGCGGTAAATCACTAACTGTCTTCCTCGTCGATCTCCTCAACTACATGGCAAGAGCAAAATCTGTCTCACCGGTCTTAAAAGAGGGCCTATTGTCTCCAATCTACAAGAAGGGGGATATCACAAACCCATCAAATTTTCGGGGGATCACTGTTACGTCGGTAATATTGAAAATATTTGAACATATAATCAACAAGAGACATAACTCTATCTTGGACAAAATTCAGTCAAAACTACAGAAGGGCTTTACACCTGGACAGTCTTCAATAAATGCTGCTCTTATTCTGTTGGAAGTCATTGCAGAATACAGAAACATGAAACGACCCTTAATAGTAACTACGCTGGACGCGCAAAAAGCGTTTGATGTTGTTCACCATAGTTCACTATTGAGGAAGCTATACCTTGATGGAATACGCGGAGATGATTGGCTCCTGCTGAAAGACATGTATACCGATCTAACTTCAGTAGTGAAATGGGAAAACATGCTGTCAAACCCTATTACTATTAAACAAGGTGTTCGTCAGGGTGGGGTTCTATCAACGACGCACTACAAACGCTTCAACAACCCACTATTACTCCAAATTGAAAACAATTTTACCGGCGCCACAATTGGATATATTAACATTCCTCACGTTACCTGTGCAGACGACCTGGCCTTAACTAAACATTCTCCAAATGAAATGCAGCAAATGATAGACAGTGTTGACAACTTTGCAAACAGAGAACGCTATTGTATAAATCATACAAAGAGTAACATATTAATTTATAAAAACTCAAATCCTAAGGCTCCTCATAGTCAATATTACATGTCGGGTGAGGAAGTGCCAAAAGTCAGTCAGGCTACACATCTAGGGATCAATAGGACAATAGATAGCAAAGCAGACATTGATGAGAAGATATCTTTAGGGAGAAAGGCAGCATATTCTCTTATGGGAGCGGTACTACACAGTGGCAACGGGCTGAAACAGTCAATCTGCGCCGAGCTATGGAAAACTGAAATATTGCAGAGAATGCTTTTTGGACTCGAAACGCTTGAATTGAATCTAAAGCAAATGGAAAAATTAGAAAGCTTTCAAAGAAAATGCCTCAAGCAAATCCAAGGGCTTCCTGATAAAACGCCAATCTCTGCGGTACTGGCTCTACTTGGTATTCCTCCAATTGAAAAGGTTATTCATAAGAGCATGCTAACGTTATTTGTGAAGATAATTAAAGATCATGAAACCGTTGAATACGACATCGCAGTAAGACAACTTGCAATGAAATCGCCGAATGAATACAGCTGGTTTAATCAAATTAAAACGATACTTGATAAATACGATCTTCCTACCGCGTATCAACTACTGTCCAACTCGCCGTCAAAACCTGCGTCGAAGAAATCCGTCAACGGTGCTCTCTACAGTGAAGTTACCAACGCCTGGTATGAAGATGTAACTTCAAAACCTTCCTTGAAATATATCAACCCAGAGATTCTGCGGGTGGGTAGACCCCACGACAGCAGAATGACCCAACTGAAATGCAGACTCCTGACGGGTACCTACAATCTTCAGGGAAACCGAGCGGTCTTCAACCAATACAAAGTGAATCCGGTGTGTAAACTCTGCGAGAGTGAGCCAGAGACGAGACAACACTTCCTGACCGGGTGTACGTCCTTTCAACCTGAGCGAGAAGACTACCTCCGCAGAACCGAAAATATCGTAAAACCATATGGCATTGATATAAACAATCCAGTGACATTAACCAAACTTATTTTGGATCCATCATGGAGCATCACCAGCCCAACAGACCTAGATAGCATGGAACGTGCGAGCAGAATTCTCATCCATCATCTCCATCATAAACGGGTTCGACCGCTATGGAAGGGCAACAGGGTATTGGCGATCGTTGCTAAGTCGCCTCTACAGCACTATTCCAGTTTTCCAACGGATACCTGTAAATACTTATATAGACTATTGACTTAACACAAATAAGAAAGACTAACAAACCCTATCTACGTCCTTCGAGACGGTTCGTCGAAAAGAAAACGACGGAGCTCTACTACCACAATAACAACAACAATAGCCTAATAATCTCAGCGCAACACTGTCGTAACTCAAATTACATGTGCAACGTATTTGTGCTGCATTTTGTAAAGAATGGTGGTGGATCTATACAGTAGTGCAATTTTGAACTATAAATAATTGTGGACATGTATTTAGTAAAACAAATTATATTACGTAGTACATAAAAACTATTTAAACATTTAAAAACAATTTCAGGAAAAAAAATATAATCTCGGAATGCAAAAACAAATTCAGCGCAATACAGTCGTAACTCCAGTTATTTGTATACTGAGCAAAACTAGAAACGTCCCTCCATGTTTAAGGAAAGATTCATCAAAAACCAAAAGGGTTACTTTTAAAAATCAAAATGGAAAAACAAGTTCATTCATTTCTGTATCAAAGCCAATAAATTGCATTTGGATATCTTGTTAAATATTCGAGAGATAACCGGCGGTAGGGGTCAAAATCAAAAATCACAAAAACTCAGAAATGTGTTACTTAATGTTTAGAGATGGAATTTCAATAAGTAATGTGGCAAATTCAGTAAATCACGTTAGTACCGAGTGTGGCCACCATTTGCATGAATGCATGCAATGATCCTACGCCGCATCGACGTGACGTAACGCAATACCAGTGCGTTGGGCAAATTCCTCCATTCCCGTTGTAACGCCCGTGTAAGATCGCGAACATTGTCAATCTGATGGTTAGCTCGTGCTTTGCGGCCCAGCTCATCCCATATGTGCTCAATGGGATTGAGATCCGGGGAGACCGCGGCCCATGGCATGACGTCGACGTTGTTTTGCTGTAAGTATTGAGTGGTGACCCTGGCTACGTGAGGGCGGGCATTGTCGTGCATCAATGTCACACCAGGACCATGCTGACGGATAAATGGTAAGGCATGTGCATTTAGCACATCTGCAACATAACGTTGTGCATTGATGTTGCCCTGTACAACAACCAAATCTGTCTTCCGGTTTCCCATGATCCCACCCCAGACCATTACGCTCCCTCCCCCAAACCTGTTCTTCTCAACAATGCAACAATCGGTGAATCTTTCATTTTTACGCCTGTATACCCGTAATCTTCCGTCAGCATGACTAACTGTGAACCGAGATTCATCGGTGAACAAAACTCGGTTCCAGTCAGCCCTTCTCCAGTTCAGATGACGTCGCGACCATAACAGTCTGGCAGCACGGTGACGTTGGGTCATTATCTGACCAGTGTACGGGCGGCGTGCCCGGATGGTTGGGCGTTACGACGTAACCGGTTGCGAATGGTCTGCCCTGAGACACCGTATCGCCTAGCAGTGACTGTGGCTGCCAATCGACGTTGACGTAAGTGCGTCAACGTAATGTAACGATCGGCTCTAGCCGTCGTTACACGAGGCCTACCAGGTCGCTGCCGGTCGTGAACAGCCCCAGTCTGCTGGTACCGGGCTGCAAGACGATCAATCGTCTTCCGACAGCAACCAAACCGAGGCGCGACCGCCCTGGCGGCCATCCCACCCGCAAGCATCCCAATTGCCTGATTTCGCTCGTTTTCGGAAAGCCGTGGCATATCGAAACAGTGAAAAATTAAAAAAGTTTTTTAATTTTCCGAATAGCCCCTATCGCATGAATGGTACGACATGAACTGAATCACCTTATCGATGACAAGTATAGCGTGCACGTGCAAAAAGTGGAAATCAACGTTCCGGTCACTGGCCGCTATGTAAACCGTGTGTATCGGCTAAACTCTACACGATCGTATTCTGAACATCGCCACGGTTTAAAATACATGTACTTTGAACATGTGGTACATACATAGACAGAGCTACACCGGCTATAAAACAGGGACGTTTCTAGTTTTGTTGAGTATACAACAGTTTTGCGCTGCATTTTATACAATATTGTTGTAGCTCCACAATGATATTTTGATATATACATAAAGATCAAGTTGTAGTTTGTCAGAAAATAATATTACATTTAAAAATTGACATTTTTTTATTTAAAAAATATGAGATTGAAAATAATGTTTAACTGACAAAACCGCAATACGTTAAAAAAATCATTTAATTTAAATTAATAAACATGACACCATGAGCACATGTAATATAAATTACATGTAATTTCAATATTTAATGCCAAAAATTATTAATGCATGCTGCATATAGCTTTAGCATTTAAAAATACTTATAAAATTAAACAATGTTTCACTGACGAAGCCAAATAAGTTCAGCCAAAACTAATTTTTTTTTAAAATTGTATTTAATTGTTCCATATAAATTGCAAATAAAGGGAGTAATAAGTGGTACTGTATATAGTTGAAAATGAGGTTGACCTCATGGTCAGGAGGAAAATAGATTTAAACATTATTTTTATAATCCTAAATGCAATCTGAACGGAATATGCATAGTCCGGAAGTTGTATGTATTTATTTACCGTTCAAATTGTCACATTCAATTCCGTGACTTGTTTCTAATCTCAGGTAGTATTATGTTAGTGTGTGTATCTTATAATAGATACGTTCAATTCAATTGGAGGAGACTATCACATTGTAAGTAAACAAAACAACAACACCTAATTGCGTCACCGGTAGGTGTGATTTCACTGGCTGTGGCTGCACTGACAGTTTCCTGCCGAAGATTTAGGAGCTCCTGTGCTGAGCACGATAGAATTGTCATATTTTCGAATAAATGTTTACTTATAGAGATCAGACATTCATGAATGAATTAAGTCACTTAAACATCATTGAAATAGTCAGCATAGTTGTTTTCAGATCAATATTTTATGATTTCACAGCCTATTTTGCTTTTTAAAGGTTCATTTTTTCGTCATTACTGTTGAGCGATAAACATAAGACAGTCATTATTATAATATCAAAGCATATATTATATGGTCATGAATGGTGTTGTAAACATAAGAATGCAATGTTACAGAGTACCTGAATTATGTTGTACCTGTAGTAGTTTGGCGCGGAATTCTAAATTTACTAGACTATGTACATGATGTATGTGCCAGCGGCTATATCACGGTCTTACAAAGCAGCTATTTCAGTGTCATAGAATTAGTGACTGATGACGTCATGAAAAATCATTGTTAATTCAAACATGACACAGGTTACACATGATGTGGACCACATGCATGGGTATTACCAGATACATACCTTACTTTCTAAAATCTATTATGTTTCATAATTAGTGTAGTTGACTATGTTTCCTTTTTTTTCTTATAATTTACTGTTTACATTGTTTTATTAGAAACTTTATACTAATCTATAATTTCTAGTGACAGAAATCTTGGAAATATATCTTCAATACACAATAATGTAAAAATGATTATATAATTTAATTCCTATATTCAAGGGTAAACATGCTTATGTGGAATATCCATGTGTCATTTTAATACGAGTTAAAAGCGAGAAAACCAAATAATTTCTGACGTAACTCGAGTTAAAATTGTATTTTTCCAAAACTAATCCGCAATTTTTAAGCTTGGATAATGCATGAATTTGTATAAATTGCTATGATTATGGTTAAAAGCACTAGGTATCAGCTATGCACAGAAAACAGATCCGTAAACAACTATTATCAAATGATATGGTGTGATTGGTAAATGTTATGTGCAGAACATCACATGAAAAACAACACAAATTATTGAGCATCTGAAACATCATCCGAGACACAGTACCTTTAATAACTGTACATAGTACTCAATACAATTAAAATAGTTTGTCATTAGTTTCAAGTTGAAATAAAAAAATACTTTTGATTTCAATAAACTGTTTCAAGATAAACGGCCTATTATCAATTATTTTTTACCATATATGTATGCTAATTACAGATGTAAATATAGGTCAAGGCCATGACACTAATGATAATGTAATTATGTAAAGTGTATATCTGCAAGTGCATAAATAAGCAGTACTAGTTGCATCTGTGTATGTACTGATATGAGTGAAAAACATTAAATTCAGATATGTACATGACACATGCTTTATGAGCTAAAAAAGCTGACCACTGAAGGTCAAGGTCTTGACCTTGATGATAATAACATGTTATGCTCAGAAAAGAAAATACATCAAGGATATTTTCATTCATTGCAAGTAAATTGCGGAAGCTGAAATCAAAATATCAAGTTTTACATATTTTTAAAAATTGATTCCGAGTTACGACCGTATTGCGCTGAACTATTGCAGTATTTTGGCTGTTATTTTCAGCGCAATACGGTCGTAACTCAAATATTTGCTAATATCACTTTTTTATTTATTTGACTTTATTTTTCATCAGGTTATTTATTTTTCATGTCTGTTATTACAGAATATAGGTGAAAATGGTACATAACTGAGTGTAATTGTTATTTTTAGAAATAGTTTTGGCTCTCCTGAACATTTTACAAAAAGTGAGTTACGACCGTATTGCGCTGAACCCTCGATTTGGTGTCATGTGCGTGCCGTGTGGAGACGGTGTCGTGTTCGTTCGTGTGTGCACTTACACACTGACCCTACTGTAACACGTTAGACAAATAGAATACCTGGCTACTGTCTTTTGATATCAGGGTTATCAGGTTCGGCTCGGAAACGGTAGGAATTCCTCGACAAACCTCGGAATTTCAAAACGTTTCCTAGCTTTTCCTGATAAACTTAATATCAAACTATACTAGCCTGGTATTTTCTCTGACACAAATATGTTCTAGGAGAAAAAGAGCGGAGTGCATTGAAACACGATACAAGCATACCTGATGAAATAATTATAATGTCGATGGGGAATGAAAGTTCATTGGGCATAATGTGACATCACTACATGTACCATGTCATATAAACAGAAAATCATACAGCGGTAATGCCAGTCTACAACAGGCATCGAGGTGTATGCGTTTTTTGCAATATCATAATTATGCTAATTAATTGTATGTGGAATACTGTGATTACTACAAGTTATGTAGCGATATTTCACGTACTCTAACCCGGCTGACTCTATTAGGTAGTGTTTATTGAAGAGTCGACCACTGGTTCCACAATTAATATAATATTTAATCTAGCACATTTGTCACGATTGTAGTTTACAGTTCTACAAAACTTCAGTTAAATTCAATACGCGTTGTACGTGGTGTCTCCACTAACCAGCATATATATAGTCATGGTTAGCTATCGTATTGTTAAGGGTAGGAATTTAATCGCATATATTCCAAACCCAGGCTTATGAGCCCAGACAAAAAGTCTAGCCAATGGTCGTTGTTTCGTATTCTTGTCCGAAGTTATTATTAGTTGCAATGCAGTCGAAATATGTGCTTTAAACTGGAACATGTGTTATATCGATGCACTTAGGGCCCATAAAGGTGATTTGAGAAATCCTTACAAAAAGTAAGACTGACAGACAAACATACAGACAGGCGCTGATCTGCGGCTACCTTGGTCCACACGTCGTAAGGTCTATTTCGTCGGCGGAGTCATTATTATTGGTGGCTGCACGATTAATATATTTAACCCTGTATCTACAGTCTAGAAAGAGACGAGTATGTGTCATTCATACTTGTTAATTTATAAACACTAATTTCGTTCATGCACATGTATGTGTTCAGAAATATACAATGTAGTTGGATGGTAATCCGTGTCAGGCATTCATGAATTATGCAAGTACGGTTATATTGTTCATGAATGTGCATGCATCGCCTAACATAAGTATATATCTACACTGTTTGTGTGCTTCGGGGGGCATTCGGCCGAGAGACTTGTAAAGTGGCTTTCATACTATTAGAAATCACACAATAAACTATAAATTTAGCCGTCGATACGGCTCGAGTACAGCAAATCCTCACCCATCACAGTGTAACAATTACAAATGTATCATTTTCAATAACGGATTAATTTTCCGGAAAATTAGCAAAATATATAAAAACAACCAGTTCACAGGACAAGATTATTCTGTTTTGGGAGAATTAATCCAGACGTTCAAAGCGGCAGTTTAAAGACACTGGGTATATATATACTTACACATCGACTCTATTGTTTGTCAGAGGTTTGCAAACAATTTAAACACCTCTGTAGACAAAAGAAAAGCTTGCGTCTATATGCAAACCTGGGCATGAAACTGTCGTGCCTCACGGCAAACCACAGTTGTGTGTCTATGGTCATCATGGTCATTGTGTGAAGTGATGACACAAGGAAAACCGGCTAAGAAAAGCGGTCTTGCGACAGCTAGCGTAGCCCGGATCAGTCTGCGCATCCGCGCAGTTTGATGATTGCAAGTGTTGGTCGCCATTCGATCAATACCATTTCCTATATTTACTACATGTCACCAATGTAGTAGATGTTGACATTTTGCGATCAACGGAATGATTACATGTAGAACATAAAACGCTAATTTGGATGGTGGATGATGATAAAGGTATACATATTCGCCTTACAAATGCTGCAAGGTCTTTCTCTGTGCCAGTGACGCATATGTAATCACAAATCGTGTCAATGCCGTGGACATATGTATAAACAAAATATATATATACAGACGGGCGGCAGAAATGTCTAAACTATAATGTAGAACACTGTTGAAATACTTTAAATATAAGCTTACCTGGTGAATCTCCCACACGTAGTCTACAGTATATGTCTGTTTACGTATAGTTTAGCACGTGGAAAGACAATTGTCAACGACAAAAATAGGGATATAATTGAGGGGCGTTCAGTCAGTAACAGAAAAGTGTTATAAACTTACACCCACTCGTGAAGTGGCATATTTCATCAGGTCTCAAAAACAGTACTATATATATAGAGAGAGGATCTTACTTGCTTGATGATTTACTATGATATTTATTAACGAGTTCACTGATGTCATAAGATGCTATGCTGAGTTTCTTTATAAATCAGTCAAGGAGCTTTAATAAATATAATATTACATCAACACAAATGTTAGATTTACTTTATTGCAGGAGCACACCATCATAATAAGCATATTCTGGTTTGTTTTGTCCATTCTTTAGAAATAACATTTTTCGGGCAAAATAAACATTCATTCACCATTACCTGACTTAGTAAAGGTACATGCCCACTCAGTAGACACAACATGTTCTTTATAGGAATTAAATAAGTGTATGAATGTGTCACTATTTCACGAGTTCTAAAAATTACGAGTGCCCGCTATACAGATATAATCATTTAGTAATATTTATTTTACTGATAGTGACGCGCGGTGGTATCAGGCTATTTTCATATGCAAATGACGTATGATATTTTTTAATTATTTATGCTAATTAAATTTGTCACTTGAAAAAATGATATTTTCGACAGATTATAAAAGTATGATAATTGCACATATCAAACAATAAATACAGATACTAAATAGTAATGGCCGTTAACATTTTACGGAAACATGGTTATCGCCTCTGATATTAGTGTGGAAATTTGCATCAGATATAAAATGTATAATAATGCCAATCAATACATGGGGTAATGGTGATTGAATGTTTATTTTGACAAAAAAAATCTCAGATCATGTCTCTGATATAAAGAACATTTTGTGCCTACTGAGGGGGTATATACCTTTAATTAGTTTCCTTTTTTTACATGAAACGTGAATTTAGTCACTGATATCAGGGGCGATAACGGTGTTTTCATAAAAGGTTAATGGAAACTATATTCTCTCTACTTAGTTTTTGTATGTGCAATGATCGTACTTTATAATGTGTCGAAACAAATATTTGTTCGGGTGACACATTTAATTGGTATAAATAATTAAAAAATGTCCTGCCTCATTTGCATACCAAAATAGCCTGATACCACCGCGAGTCATTATCAGTAAAATAAAGATTATTAAATGATTATATCTGTATAGTGGGCACTCCTAATTTTTAAAACAGGCGCAATACATGTACCGTAGTTACACAATTATACACTTATTTAATTCTTATAGACAAAATGTTATGCCTATTAGATGGGACCACATGTTCAAGTAACGGACCGAGGTCTGTAAATACATTAAATATGCCTAAAAGCATCCATAAATGCAAAACAATAAGCTAACACAAGTTGTGTTACTCCCTCTATAACACATATACATACATTTGTGAGTTTGATGCCCGGGTGGGATGTATATCTCTGAGCACTGTTTCATGTTGGAAAGTTGCGGAGTCATTTGCTGAGAAATTGTTAATACTGGTAAGAAATTCAATAGATGGCTAACCATGTAAATAATAGTGTTTTATTGATTGTTTCAGGGAAGCCGTCTACAAATCTTAGCCATCTGGATTATTCGTCGAGCCTCTTCAACGTCACCCTGCAGTCGCGGTAGACACCAGCAGGGCTATTGAGATATTATATGAGCGGTCCCAGAAGAAGCAGATAAGGCAGAAATTGGTTCTCATTTTGCTGTTGAAGGACACAGGCCACCAGAAGAATCGCTGCCCGAAGACACTACTCCACCTGGGCAACAACTTGCCAAACATTCGTGAAATGGGAACAGATCCAGTTCCTGACTTACACCAAGCAAAACATAGTGTCGCCTTGACAGACTGTCATCTTAAAATCAGCGACAGTCATCTGAAAATATAACCCTCAAGGAACAGCTTGAGAAAGACAAGTTCAGTTACAAAAAAAATAACGACTTAACCGGAGTACCATCCATGCCAGCGGCAGTGTTTGTGTGGTTCTTAACTAAGATTTCTGCTCTGATCAACCTGTTGAAAGGATGTGTCGAGAAGACATGTTACTCCTTGTGTTGATGAAATTTAGAATTAATCTTATTTACACAAATCTGACCCATGCAGTTTTAAAATTTGTCATTTTGTTTTCAATCGGTGACTCATTCTTGTGGTGGACAGAATTACATCTGTACATTTCTGATTATGTGACACTCGAAGGAGTATATATTGAAAGGGTCAGACATATATTTACTATGCTTTTCCACATATGTGGCTGTGACCACAGGTTGAAGTAACGGACCATGGCCTATAAATACATTAAATATACCTAAAAGCATCAATAAGTGAGAGAAAAAATAAGCTACACAAAATGTATTTACTCCATGTGTGATATAAGGGAGTAAATACTTTGTTTAGCCTATTTTATTTCACTTATTGATGCTTTTATGTATATTTAATGTATTTAAAGGTCTTGGTTCCGTTACTTTAACCGGTGGCTGTGACTGGAGAATGCGGTTTATGGGATTTGTGACCAGTATAGCTCTTGATCAAATAGTACACTCCTTGAGCCTGATAATGATGTGGCTTGTTAGAAGTATGCTGGAGGTTTCATTGATGCAATGGTGAACACTGCATATCCTGTGCTGATACTCAGGCTGGTGTGTATCTACAATGGTCGCAAAACCCATAAGCCCCATTTCTCCAGTCACAGACACATATTTGAGCAAATTTAAAAATCCTACCGCCAACCTAGAGTGATTAGCATTTAAGGTATTGCATTCAATCAATTATTCATAAAATTCCGACAGTTCATCCTTTAATTACAGATTTACACTTCTTCTCATGTACCGTTCGGCCGACGCTGGTCAGACTTCACATTTGTGGTGCGTGGTGCGCGGGTGAAACATTTTCATATTTTTTAAAATGGATGTTTTCGCATAATCTAAGATGGCCATCGTAGAAAATTGGGTAAAATTCTTAAAAAAATCATATCAACCATGTTAATTTTACATTATTATTATTTTTATATCAAACTTGAATTGCCACTTTGATATCAAGGGCGATAACCCTGACTCCTTAAAATGTTAAGGAAACAACTATTTATTCTCTCTATTTATCTTTTGATGTGCAATGATCACATTTAGTTGATATAAATAATTCTTTATCAGTAAACTTAAGATTACTAAGTGAATATTTCTGTGTAGCGGGCACTCGTAATTTTTAAAACTGTTGGAATAGTTACACAATTATACGTATTCAATATTTAATTCCTATAAAGAACACTTTTTGTGCCAAACAGATGGGACCCCAACTTCAAATCATGATTTGCAACTTTGCTGAAGCATGTCTGGCACCCAGTCATTAAGTGCAAATGCACGGAATTTGTCTTATCAGCTCATTCACAAACACCACATCATACAAAACACTTGTTACATGGATTACCCAGTGGGTGTACAGTGCAAAGTCCAGTGACATGGTGTGCAATGGGTGCGATAGCATCCCATATCATTTGGCCAGGTGTGTATTTCTTTACTTTAACCTACGTTTTCTGGGGGTAATAAATACCTGTATCATATATGTGAAAATTGTAGCTTTAAAATCACTACAATGGAAGAAAGTGAACGTATGTTCTCGCACTCCCTTCCAAACTCCATTCCCAATTCACACCCTGTCTGCAAGAATCTGGCTACTCCACTGCAGTGCAAAGTCGCAGAAGTATTTTTGACATACAGCCGTTTGAATGTGTACTTGCGTGTACTATTTCTCAGACATGTTCAAGGCAATGGTTTCTTTTTCGATGTAATGTATGACCTATCGTGAATTTCACTCACAAGTTCATATGTTCATGGTGCTTGTAGGAGTATTTGATATCCAGTATAGCTTTTCCATGGCTTTCACATTCTGTAAAACCGTCTGGAGTTTCGACAATGAAATGGAGAAATGCCAAAGATTTTAACGTGTCTGAATGTGGATTATTTCTGGTACTCATATATTTGGCTTATAACGTCTTTCAAATTGTACTGCGTCAATTTTATCGAATTTAAGATTAAATATTTCATGACTTTCTTCAAAACGCCAGTTTTAGAAGTTGATGGTTTTAGGATTTTTATATTATGCACTGCAGTGTCGGTGATAAGTCGCTAGCGGTGGTGTTGCCAAGTCTGACTTTTGTACTGTGCGGACTCACCGAAACAAACCGTCAGTGGACGGGTTACACTATATTTGCAATGTAATGTCCCTGGATAAGTGTATAGATCGCGGCTCAGTATGCGTGCGACTAGATGCTTTTTGTTTGTTAGAGGTAAGTAATAAAATTGGGAAAAAATATGAAAACTGATGGCAAGACAGTGCGTCCTCCGGGCCCGCGCAATATTTAAAATATCAATTAAAAGGGGTGCAGGGTGTCGAATGAATGTAATATCTTTATAATGGAAAGACAGAGTTTAATAAAACATAACCGTTACGCATTAAATGCTTAACAGGTTGCCAATTGGTACCCCCTCGCCGATAGGCAAGAGGGGGTATAGCGTTAGACCATGTACGTACGTACGCTAGCTAGTAACATTTTTAATTTTTCAATAACTCGTGAACCGCTTCAATATTTGGCCACAATGTGTGTCCATGCGTGGTGCTTTGTTTTGCACACGACCCACGTCCGACCGCCCAAGGTCAAGGTCACTGATACTTATGTTCACCTTATTTGTTGCAAGACAAAAATGTTAAAGCTGTTTTGGTTTTTCAATAAATCATCAACTGCTTCACAGATTTTTATATTATTTGACCATATTGTGTGTCTAGGGATGGAGCATTGTTTAGCATACGACCCACGTCCGACCGCCCAAGGTCACTGAGTAATGTTTTAGTTTTTGTATTATCAAGGCTGCCAGCGAGGGGATTAGCTTCGTTTAATGATGCCAGTTCTTGCATTATTGTATAGTTTGCTTTAATCTAATACTTTTCTGATGTTGACGAAGAATCGGTTACCATGGATGTGAATAAAAATCTAAAGAACGTGAATATAAGAAATAAACGGTACTCGATTCTTCATGACAGTTATATGTTAGTGTAAATAACTTTTAGAGTACCCATAAAACACATATGTCACTTCTATGGTGTGCTACATATCATAGAAATCCGTCCGTTTGATTGGTAAAGTTTCAAGAAAATCTACTGTAAAAATTACGTCACAGAATACGTCACGTCGGAAAATTAGGTTCGGAAACCGCGTGAACCCATACCCTGATATCTATAACTTTACATGCTACTTATGCTCAATAATAATAACATACGCTCAAGAGCGTTATTTTATAACATGGTAATTCATTTTATAATTGTTCTTGATAGCATTGTATACACGTTTCTCATTTCTATGATTTTATCATTTTATACATGTTTTTCATTAATATTGTTCATCATATTAATAGTGTTACCCTAATCGTCTGATTGCCTACCTCATCAAACAAACTATTTTATTATTATTTGTATTCTTCATCTACATTGCCTGGCCCTACTTGATATTATTTTGTGTTGATGTGCCGTTAAGCACCATTCCATCATGCCAGTGGTATCGTACATGTGTCACACGTGTTCACACGTATCCAGTTGCAAAATAGTTATGCAATCCTTCAACATATATAGAAGATATGATTGGTAAAATAGTTCTTGCCACACTGTTTCACCTTGTAAAGGTCAATGTGAAAACATTGGTATGTCCTTTGGCCTATGATCATAAAAATATTTTTTACAAACATTTTGACGTCAAAATATGCTAATCACCGATTATGTAAATGTCATAAAGGTGAATTTCATGTTAATATGTCGATATGTTTGTCACATATGTCCACATGTATCAAGTTTCCAAATATGAAATAAATACTTGATACAATGTGGAAGTTATGGCATAATTTAGAAACGCCTACAAAGCTCATGTCAGGCCCGTAGCCCCCCCCCCCACCCCCCACCCCCGCCCAGCCTCGAGGTTGACTTTTTAGCCTCGATGTCCATTTTTTTAGACCCCCTAGATACCTCAGGCCCATTGGGCCTTCGAAACGACCCCCCTTCAAACAGGTATGGCTATGGGCCTGCATGCCAATGCTAGCGTGGACGTTTCAACTATGTCTACATGCATCAAGTGATCGAATATTAAAGTAATCCATTCGTTGGTTATGCCATGATGGAGACACTCTCACAAACAATTGATGTGAAAATAGCTTAGCCATTCAGCAACATCACATAAAGGTAACAAAGGTTAATGTCATGTTAATGGTCACGTGAGGGTATAACATATTTCCACATGCATAATTTGTCACATTTTTAAGTAATCCATCCAATAATATTGAACGTACGGCATGATAGAGACACTCCTACAATTTCATCGACAGATGTACGTACATGTACCGACGGACGCACGGACGTACGAACGGACGGTACCTTAATATGAAAGCAATATGGTTAAGCTAGCAACTAAACCCTGGTTGGCAGGTTACAGTAGACTAAACAAGATAAACGTTTCATTATTTAATTAGTAATGATCAGGATGGCATCCACAAGTACTGAAGTAATTAATTCAAGGACTAGACTAATGTATAAGGGAGATAAGTAATGTAGTACTAACTGAGTAATAGTAGTTTATAACAGAGTAGTGTGCCTTAGACTATGGAAAATGGCTGTCGGTAGACTGGCGAATTTTGATTCTGACAAACGCGATTCGTCTGCTGTCACTGGGTGACCGAGGTGCTGAATTTAGCCAGACACCATTGTTAGATAGACACTAAATCTGACAGTCAGTCAATCGGTGGCCAGGACTGTCAAGTTTCCGCCATCTTGGATTTGAAAGTTACATGTTTAGGCTTTAGACCAGAAATACAGCGTAGATAGCTAATATATCGTGACGGTCAGATGTCCAGACGATTCTACATGTAAAAATACATCAGGTAGGTGTAAAACTATGAAAATAAACATGCATTTATCGAGTGACCGCCAGCCAGAAAGGCTGCTTGAATCTACAGTCAAATAATGGAGGTCACGAAACTTTGCGAGCTCCGCCGAACAAATAATTAGAATAATGGAGCTATGAGAACGTTTGAGGTATGATCACCTTAGGAGGAGAGTTCAGCCACCACAATATATCTGTATGACACCAAGGTAATGAATATCCAGTCATAATTGGCCTAATAAAGGTGGTCACGTGACCTCCAGCGAAGTGTCAAATCAATATCAACAGTCGACAATGGCCATTCCACGGCATTCTGTTGTGATTCACACAGCAGAATGTGAATAGTATGGCTTATATAAGTTGCACACCACCTTACGATATTCATCGGATCTGATAAATCACTCATTAAGTGAGGTAGTTAAGGTTTTTATGGTTTTTATGACAGTTTGGGAATGGAACGTTCCATTTCATAGCTAAAGTAAGGATCATTTCCTTACAATATGCCACCCTCTCTAGATATTGCATATGGGGCATAAAATGACCGCAAAATTCAACCAAATAGCATTTGTGCAATGAAGTAGAACACTGCAATCACGTTGTTGTCGGGAATTATGAACGTTCAGACATATGACGCTTGTGGCTAGTCATGTCTAATTTTACCCCATGAAATACATGCTAGAATTTTTTTTTGAGAAACACTAATATTTATATTTACGATATGCAAGGTTATAGCTCTGACTCATACACTTATATCAGTTAAAATAAAATTATATAATATATATTTAGATAAATATCATATTTCTGTACTGGTATTACCACTATAGGCCACCATATACATTATTTAGATATCAGTGAGATGATGTTAGTGATGCTGCATAACTAAAATTGCATTTATCTACGTTTGAATTATGATTGGATCATTAAAATCTTATCGAACACCATGTATTGGCACTTAAACTTTATTTAGCTTTCTAATATATATGTTATGACGCCTATGGGCAACAATAGAAAATACTCCAGCCTCACGAAACTGCAATATATGTTTTGTTTTAATTGCGATTTCTTAACTCAGTAATGATTATACTAAAAATATGCAAACAATCAGCTGTTTGTTATTCCAGGGCCGGTTTTTCGACTTAATTATCAGCGGGTCCCCTACTAATAGGTACATCTGAAAGCCAACACTCATCTGAGGCACAGTAGCACACAGTATCATCACATTTTGAGAAACGCGCAACACTTTAGTATACTTGCTTCTATCTTTGGGGAGGGCAATTCCGGTATACGGTGGCAGAAATGATAATTTTGCTCTTGTAAGCAGACAGTGTTGAGAGCAGAAGCAGTGTCAATGTCATCAGTAACACCCAATTAATCTACGATTCTGAAGATTGGTGGCAGAGGTGGTCTCGGGTATGTCCCGAATGTAGTTTGTTTCAGCCTGTAAGTTGTTTCGATTTATCACAGCACCATGTAACACGCGTGAAAATGACACACACCTTCAAATGTCAGAATGAAGAAGTTATATATTAAATAGTCATGTATTGTTTTATTATCTTCAAGAACTAATCTATGTCAGTTAATCAATAACGCATTACATTTGGTTAGTATATACAAGTATGTAATTGGGTTTCTGGTGAAAACTATTTCAGAAAGAGACAGCAGTCAATTAAATAGGCAGCAATTACATTGTGAATTAAACAAGTATACCTATTACTCTACGTGAACGTGAAATAGAGTCAGATTAATTATCCGACAGTTTCACTTGGCTACATGCAATTGGTGGCCAATCTTGGATTTCTGCCGATCTGCACATGAAACAGCCAGGAAATATTCTTCAATAAATTGGTAATCGGTGAATTAGTGAGAACTGACACCTCAATCAACCTTCTAATACAACTTGATTTCGCAGTATGACCATGCGCACATTTCACATTGTGGCGGGGTGGCGGCCATCATGAATAACTAGCAATATCAAAATTAGTTTTCATAATGGAAATACATAAGACTTACATCAGAACAGCATTACAGACATAGAAATACTTATTTTACCATGGTATTTAAAATCATACGTACAAGTCTTGTTAGTTGATTATCATTTCTCTCAACTAGAAAATGTATATGGGTCTTTATGACAGACTCTGGAGAAATACAACTACATATCCACCACATACTGTGATTTACAGATTAATCTGCATAGCGCTCAATCTTAATGTTTACAACCGGTAGAATAGTTACATAATTATTATACACTTATTTAATTCCTGTAAAGAACAATTTGTGCCAAGTAGATGGGACCCCAACTTTAAATCGCGGGCACCTGCTAATTGGAACAGATTCTACATAATTATATTTAGTTGCTAAATATCTCAACCATTTATGGATCATCTGATGGAATGGATGGTTCTCTACAGTTCAACACATACATCTGCTAATACTACATGTATACATGCCCACACTGATGCTGGTGCCGAGTGTTTTGTTTTCTTAGCCACATACCTTCGTTTCAAACTGGTAAAATTGGGTCCCAAACAGCAAACACACATTTCGAGCGGAAGATACGTACATTTTGAATCTGAATATGCTCACTGAATGGACCAGATCACGGTTTAGCACACACTTTTACAAATACTTGTTTCTGCCGGCTGACAATAGCATATATGCTGAATATTTACGTTTAAGTCAGATTTAATCACAACAGACAGGCAGTTTTGGAATATTCATTAAACAAGAAACGAGGCAAAGCCACGAAGGCCAGGTTTTTTACAAGCATAGACACTTGGATAACATAATTATACCCACTTTTTGTAGACTAGATGGCCGTGGCCTGCATGTCGCGCCTTGGGGCGAGGCATGGACACTAAAAAAATAGATAAGTATATGGAAAAAGTTTAACGAAACAACTTTAACCGGACACACGGACGTACGGACGGACGGACGGACGGACGGACGTATGCCAAAATGCCGACGATATCGTGCTTTCCGCAAGCGGGTGCGACAATGATGATAAACACCCATGTGAAGTAATAAGGTAATGGGTGAAGCAGTTGCAGAGATATAGTACACGAAAAAAACTTTAACATAACAAAAAAAATCAAAGTAATTTGACCTTGACATTGGGCACAGGGGCCACACGATTGGGGGTTTGAATGAAAATATGGATGATGATAAACACCCATGTGAAGATTGAAGGTAATGGGCGAAGCAGTTGCAGAGATATAGTATAACGAAAAAGTTTTAAGCAACAAATTTAACCAGACGTACGTTAAAAAGTTAACGTTGAAAATGGCTAAGTCAGTTACGTAGAAATAATAGGTGAAGGTAAAAAAATGGTCACATGTTGGATAGGTGTATGTGGTAGGCACCCCTTGGTTATGAAGCTGTGAGTTTGGTGGTGGTCGTAGGTGGTACAGTACCAAAGAAATGGACTTAAACAGGAAAACTTAACATTGAAAACGCGAAAACTTAACATTGAAAATGGCTAAGTCGACTGCGCGGAAAAAATGGGTCAAGTTAAAAAAATTAACATGTTGGATAGTGATATGTGGTGGGCACCCCTTGATTATGAAGCTGTGAAAGTTTGGTGGTCCTAGGTGGTACAGTAACAAAGAAATGGAATCAAACACGAAAACTTAACATTGATTGTGGACGCCGCCCGCCGCCCGCCCGCCGCCCGCCGCCCGCCGCCCGCCCGCCCGCCCGCCCGCCGCCGCCGCCCGCCGCCCGCCCCCCCCCGCCCGGCTTTCGCCATTCCAATAGCCTTGATTTTTTTCAAAAAACCTGGCTAAAAACTACAGAACTACATGTAAGCCGTTTGCAAGTGGACTGCTTCCCAACAGTGACAGTTTAAAGGCATCGGCTCTCAGATTACATATAGACAATGAGGAAGCTGATTAGGCAAACAAATATGCTAGTATAATTTTGCCATATTTCTCAATCCAACTGTACTTATAAATCGCTTGGGCTAAAATCAGGGATTTGCAAAAGAATGTGTATGATACGGTAAAATAATGAATAATTGTATAATGAAAATGCATAACTAAATACAATAAAGTGATTCCGTTGGTTAACACAATTTCTGAGAGAGTATACAATGCTATACTATACGGGAAACAGTGTGGAATCTGATCATATAAACTTATGCCATTAGTGGCTCATCTGCATTGCATGAAGCGAACAACAACATTTATTGAATATCTAAGACAGCACAAGCCATTGGATTTTATACCTAAATAGAAGTACGATTTCTCATGAAATATATTTACAAAACTTCCGATATTTTCCGCAAATGACGTAGAAAGTTGATAATATTAAAAGTATGAAAAGTTTGTTAACTTTCTATGTCATTTACAGAAAATGTAATAGTTTCCGTAAATATCTTTTTTAGGAAAAATCGCATTGCATATAAGTACAAAATCACATGGCATGTACTTTGAAACAAATAAATGTATACATATCGGTAAGATTACCGCAGGCGGTAGTGTACGAGACGCAGTGTCTGTAAACACAATAACTCACCGACTACACAAGTCCCGGCTCCATCGTTGACGTAGCTATTTGCGGAATCGCAGCCGCACGCGCCTGCTAAGCATTCCTCTCCCTCGATACAGAGTGCTGCGTTTGATGAACAATCGGTGCCAACAGCCGCTTCTGTAATGAATAGGAGAAATAATGTGGACACATGACCACAGCATTCCAGCAGCCTATTTCACCAGAATTTCTCAGGCGGTTGAGTATTTACATGTAAGAACAATTTGAACGAGTAATTATTTATTTTTACTGAAATGTATTATTCCATATACTACTTTATGTATTACATCACTACAACCATTGTTTTTATCAGAAAATATTTTAAAACATTAAATAACATCTGGGCAAGATTAGCGATGGCGGTTGAGTAGCTAGATGTAATCATTATTTATTTTAAACATATTTTATTTGCATATTGTTTACAAGTTCATTGGCAATGTCAATGTTACTATATACAGTACTTTACAAATGGGATTGGATTGAAAGCAAGCTTATTTAAATCCTCTCCCTTACATGTTACTAGATATCATAGGATGCCGAAACCAAGACATTCCTGCCATCAGTTTTAGAACAATTTATATTATGTGATAATTTATATTTTCTGGATTATAAGTTGTTCTGGTTTCAGCATCCTCTGATACACGGCAATTACATTAAAATTACGTGATATATGAAATGGAAAACAAAAATAAGGAAAGAAGCAAGCCACAATTGGAGTTGGAGTCTTGTTCCCACACCAAGCCATGCCCAGTTATCGCCACCCCAAGTCAGTTAGTGATAAGAATGTTCACACGCAGGCATCATAATATGGTGCATTAAAAACGACCAGTGTTTTGTATGAATAGTCTAACTGATGCGAAAATGGCGTTATTGGAGTTATTGTCAAGTTGTCTGATACCATAGAGTATAGTGTGGAGGGTGGGTTGGCAAAAAGTTTGTATGTCGTCTATTAGTTGGGCTCTATGTGCTCCATATTGAGTGCAGTGGAAAAATAAATGGGTAGCATCTTCAACTATTCCACAGTTACAGTTGCGCGAGTCAATACTGTTCTTACGATATCAATTATGATTGAGAGAACTGCATTTTGTTCGAAGACGAGTGTGTGTAATACCTGGACATACCTAGTACCACTGTAGTTGTAGGTTGGGACCTCTCCGGTATTTGTTTTTATTTTGGTTTTAAAACAATTAAAGTGATGGTGCGTTCCGTGTGTCATTTGGAAAAGAGTTCCACTCCCGGATTGTGGATGGTAGAAACGAGTTATAATAAATGATGGTTCTGGACCGTAAAATCTGTATATTCTCAGGGTTTCGTAAATTGTAACGGGACGTATCTGTTTCCGGTGGAAGCACATCGACCAAGTAACTGGGTGAGATGCCATTTTTCATTTTGTAAAATAGGGACAATTTATGGGAATGACGTCTATTTCCTAATGTTTACCGGTTTCTATATATAAGGACTCGAATAATTATTTAACGGATTAATTATTTATTTTTACTGAAATGCATTATTTCATATAGAAGAAATGTTTCAAGAGCCTGTAATATCAACTCAAAATCTAGCTGTTTGCCTGGCTGAGTATGAACTGTGCTACAGCTCAGGCTCAGCCAACCAATCCGCATGATTTCAAGCACACGGTTTAAGTATTTTTAAACAAAATAATCGACAAATATGGCAAGATTAGCGCTGTCGGCGGTGTAGATAAATCGTCCGGAGATGTTATATTACAGTAGCGTGTGAGCTTTCTTGCCGAGGCTACACATGACGGTTTGGTTTGACCAACGTTTGGCCTACGCATGCGCATTCTTGCCAATAACCCAGTTGGTGTAGTTTCAGTGCTTTTCCCCGTTTTACATCTTCACTGCACATGCGCAGTAATATAACAAGAGCTGTAGGAGAACAGCATAGCTCGACAACGAGGGTTGTCGATTTACACATAGCTTGACAAAGAAGGTGGCTGCGGCCTGCATAAAAACCTTAACCAAGGTCGACTAAAAATAATTAACCAAGGGAAACTAGAAATGTGGCCTGTCGGCACACGAATACCCCCACTGGCAGCCAAAGAAAACGAGGCATTTTTGATTATAAGCCATTTAGCCGAGCGTTAAGGTTTCAAACGCATCAAGTCTGTGACCTTGACCCTGGGCATAGTGTGATAATCCATGCATCGGTGTAGAAGATATAGAGCGGAAGGGAATTTCAATAGGTTGGACCTTTGACCTTCAACTATGACCTTGACCTTGGACATAGTTGCGTGGTTATTGATCGAGACACACCTTCTCATCCTGGGAAACATTTGTGCCAAGGCATTTGATAATCCATGCATCGGTGTAGAAGATATAGAGCGGAAGGGAATTTCAATAGGTTTGACCTTTGACCTTCAACTGTGACCTTGACCTTGGACGTAGGTGCGTGGTTATTGATCGCGACACACCTTCTCATCGTGAGAAACATTTGTGCCAAGCCATTTGGGAATTTCAATATTTTTGACCTTTGACCTTCAACAGTGACCTTGACCTTGGATGTAGGTGCGTGGTTATTGATCGCGACACACCTTCTCATCCTGAAAAACATTTGTGCCAAGGCATTTGATAATCCATGCATCGGTGTAGAAGATATAGAGCGGAAGGGAATTTCAATAGGTTTGACCTTTGACCTTCAACTGTGACCTTGGACGTAGGTGCGTGGTTAGCAATTTGATAATCCATGCATCGGTGTAGAAGATATAGAGCGGAATGGAATTTCAATAGGTTTGACCTTTGACCTTCAACAGTGACCTTGACCTTGGACGTAGGTGTGTGGTTTTCCAAGTATGGTTGCTGTAGGCCCAGGAGTATTCCATATACAAGCTTGAGTTAAAACCGTAACCAAGGGGAGATAACTAAGTAATCCAAGGATAAAAATAGGTCAAGGTCAAATATAGGTCAGGGATTATTGATGTACATCACTAGGAGATGAAGTTTTCCAAGTATGGTTGATGTAGGCCCGGAAGTATTCCATATACAAGCTTGACTATAAACATTAACCAAGTAATTCTAGGTTAAATGTAGGTGAAGGTAAAATAAAGGTCAGGGGTTATTGATGTACATCCCTATGAGAAAAAGTTATCGAAGTATGGTGTATGTATGCACAATATTATTCCATCTACAAGCTTGACTAATAACCTTAACCAAGGTTGAGTAAAAACCTTAACCAAGGGGCATTAAGTAAGTAATTTAAGGTTAAATGTAGGTCAAGGTCAAATATAGGTCAGGGGTTGTTGATGTACATCACAAGGAGATGAAGTTGTACAAGTATGGTTGGTGTAGGGCCATGAGTATTCCATCTACAACCTTGAGTAAAAACCTTAACCAAAGAGAATTAAGTAAGTAATTCAAGAGGAAATGTAGGTCAAGGTCAAAATATAGATCAGGGGTTATTGATGTACATCACTATGAGAAAAGGTTGTCCAACAATTATGGTGTCTGTATGCACAATAGTATTCCATGTACAAGCTTGAGTAAAAAGCTTAACCAAGGTCGAGTAAAATCCTTAACCAAGGGGAATTAAGTAAGTAATTCAATGTTAAATGTAGGTCAAGGTCAAATATAGGTCAGGGGTTGTTGATGTACATCACTAGGAGATGAAGTTGTCCAAGTATGGGAACTGTGTTACATAGTGTACGAACTGTAGTTATTCATTTTAGTCTACACATGCATTTGCGCTTGAAGACACGAACATAATAGAATAGATACATTTTGAATCATCCAAATTACGGTTACATTATTTTTAAGTATGTGGGCTATGAAAATAAACCAGCTACACAGGAAACATGTATGCAATGTTGAAGCTAGGTGATGCTATTTTTCGATGAGTGAGTAATTCTTTTTATCTCTGGTATAATTACAGTCTATATCCTATTTTTTATTATAAAATAAATTAATTTTTAAATGCAACATTGAAACATTATCAGTTGTATGTCTAACAACAACAAAAGTGCATGTCAATAACGTCGAGGCACGTGTATACAAGTCGGACAGCATACATTGGATGAATCATTCTTGCATATGAAGGTGACACACCGCAACTGAATATACATCCAAAAACGGTAAATGTATTCGCACGATATCAGTTTCTATACATGTTCTATTGGTGATAAATAATAAAATGAAAATGTGTGACATCTATGGTGGTCATTTTAAAATGTCCAAGTAGCAGTACCCATAATATACCTATTGAATTATTTATTTAAGGAATAGAAGAGTGTCCATGAGAGATATAACCAAGTGACTATCAATACATTTGTTGAAAACGCTTATTTGCAATACGGTAAACTGTAGGTATCCATTGAATGCTGTCTGCCATCGTATAAACTATTGTTTCACCACAACACACATACATATATAACCAAACATCTCCAATAGGTATGTAAATACATACTAGGGACTATTTGTAAACGAAGTACATACAATATATTTGATATTAGCGATACTAGGAAATTATAATGTCAAGTTGGCTATTTTGGGCGGTCATTTTGATTTTGTTTCGCATATAAATATTTATTTATTTATGCATCCAACATGATGCATCGACTTTCAGCAGGTCCACTAATGAGGTGGTAACATTACTATTGTGTGTGATTTGGCCATATAATACGGCGAACATTTCTATAATATGACGAAAATGTCCAATGTTATTGCTGTTGGCGGCCATTTTGGAAATACTATTTCCCTGACCTATGTAAATAGAAATTATCACCCCCTCTAGATTTATTTTGTGTGACATAAAGAGCACGTGTGTAACATAATTTCAAATCGAGAGAACATTGAAAGAGTCAGTGGATGAAGAGGGAGCGAGTGTGTGTGAAGCCCACTTATGGACTTTTCCAATTTTTCTTATTTTTCATTTTCTGTACGTATGTATGTACAGTACTATCTTTGAAGTCGGTAGCTAATTGAACAAGAATTATAAATTGGTGGAATTTATAAAATACATCCATCATAGACAACTATGCGACAACAACACGTACTGAAACTTCCACAAGCCTCCGATTCAAAGTACTTACTTCTTTATTTTGTCCTTATTATGTAACGGATTTTGATGATGAAATATGGCGCATCAAACGCATCTTGTTAAGCTGCATTTGGTGGTCTCTGTACTTTGGCCCAAACTTCTGTCGTTTATGCGAAGAATCGATTCCCGTGTCTATCGACGGAAAGTCTGCGCTAAACTCCCGGGACCATCAAATGCAGTTCATGAATACGCGTTTGCTGCGTCATGTATCGTCAGATGCAGTTATGTCAGCGTCAGATGTGTGTTACTACTTTTAGGTATCGCCATTCTATTTATCTATTTTTAGTATCATTATCTATGGCTGTCAGTCGCCATTTTCGGGGACTGGTTTATTCGCCGGAACCCGTATAATTGTTACATGTATGTGGTAAAAAAACGAAACTTTTATGAACGGTTATAATTCATATTTCATAATAAGTATTTTGATGGTGAATGTGCCTTTTTGCTCCAATTTTGTATATAATATGTATGTCTACGACGGGTGTAATTAATGCACCCCATAGAAGAACAAGATTGTTATAAAGGTTACAAATGGGAGCATTACCAGTCTAAGGCAGGCACACGTTCCTACTTTTTGTTTCTGGTGATACATTTTCAGTTATTTCATTACTTTGATTCTTATCTCGGTCATTGTGTAATATGCAGATATTTGATCTCCAAGAACAATATAATGTGAGTTACCATGGCAAAATGTGGTTTAAATTATTGCAGAAAATGTGCTTTTGGAAATTTACATATACAAACAACGAGCAAAAATATGCTTAGCCTAGCGTAATTGATAAGTATGTAATAAACAAAAACAACAACAACTACATGTTAAGTCACCATAAACCAACGCCTACGCTAATCTTCTCAATATATGTAAATGTGCTTATTACAAAATACTTGAATCTTGTTTGAAATCTAGTTGCTTGATTGGCTGCGACTGAACACAGCTCAGGCCCAGCCAATCAAGCTGCTTGATTGCGAATTGAGATTACCAATAGATATTCAGAAACGAGTCTGATGAACCTAAATAAACGGCGCATGCCCACTCAGTAGGCCCAAACTGTTTTTAAAGGAATTAAATAAGTGTATAATTGTGGCACTATTTCACCAGTTCTAAAAATTACGAGTGCCCGCTACACAAATATAATCATTTAGTAATTTTAGTATTTTACTTATAAGACTAATTGACTGGCGGTGGTATCAGGCTGTTTTCATATGCAAATGAGGCATGATCTTTTTTATTTATGTATACAATTAAATGCTTACGAAAACACGGTTATCGCCCCTAATATCAGTGTGGAAATTTACGTATGATATAAAATGTATAATAATGCCATTCAATAAGTGGGTAATGGTGAATTAATGTTTATTTTGCCAGAAAACTTCTCAGATTATGTCTCTCATATAACGAACATTGCGTGCCTACTGAGTGGGCATGTACCTTTAATATCACCAGACCCTAGGCTTGTATTCTATTTATCAACTAACGTTTTTGTGGCCACGAAATGAGCATGTATAAAGAGGTATACATACTCGCACTCGTACTCATTTACAGGCATTTCATTATTCTGACATTATTCAACCATTGAAGCGTTAACGAAACTAGTGTTATAATCTGGGTGTACGGAGCTGCTTGGAAATTGAAGTCTCACGACAGAAATATACAAATTGGCAAATCATATCAAATAAACAATACGTATTTCAATCCATGGTTGGAACGGAAGAAAAACCTATCGGAAATATGTTTTATTGCAACTTTTGAAAGTGAAAGTAGAATCTCTGTTGTAATAATCTTACCGATCTTACCGCAAGTCTTCGGTACCAATGAGATATGCGATATTGTACCTTCGGACATCTGCGTAATTTCATTAAATACGTTAAAATAAAGTAAAAAATGTATGTACCCTGAAAATGTTATCAACTTTTGACGTCATTTACGGAAAATGTTGTAAATTTGTTAAACGTATTTAATGAAAATACGCATATGTCCGAATCCCGTGGCGTGTCTCAAATCAGGAAATTTATACAACTGTCTATACTAACGGTCTGAATTTGTTTCAAACGTCGTACTTTGTTGTCTGACTGCCGTCTTGTAAAACCTGCATGTTGTTGCCCGTTGTCAAAATCTATATATCATTATTTTGCATTTTCATCGCAAATAGATAGTACTGTTTAAAAGGGCATATCAGGATTTTTGGAGACAAAATATAATTAAAAAATTAAAAACGTGTTGTCATCATGGCCCTGTGTAAAGTGGTTTAATTGAAGATATATGACGATAGGGCCTCTGGGTTGTTTCCATTTTCACCCATATAGGTACATAAATATCGGATTTCCTATCTTGTAGCGTTCAATAATACGTATGTACCGATATTGGTGAAAACCCAGCGGTCATAGTATCGTCATATATCTTCAATTAAACCACTTTACACAGTGCCATGATGAAAACACATTTTTATTTTTATATTATTTCTTTCAATAAATCCTGATACATTATCTCCCTTTAAACATGTGTTCGTGCAATGTATTTATCATATTGATGTGACACATGCCGATGATAGAACTAATATACAATGTACCAGGTCTCACTACAGTAATCATAAACACATAAATACATCATTTACAAGGGAAAACTAAATACTATTTGTTAAGTTCCTGGGACCGGAGAAATGGTGCTTATGGTTTTTACGACCAGTGTATATCCAGATCAGCCTGTGCATCCGCACAGTCTTATCAGGATATTCACTGTTCGCCATTCCAGCAATGAAACACCCGTCATTCTTCTAAGAAGCAAAATAGATCGTTATCAGACTACAGGAGTTCGCTATTTGGTCAGCTACATACAATTTCTCCAAAGCCACATATGAGCCGTGACTGGGGAAATGGGGCCTATGGCATTTCTGCCTACTGTCTGTTTCACGAAACCTGCCCAAATGTTACGGTCATATAAACAATGGAAACACAATATTATTTTCGATAATACATGTATTACATTAAAGAGTGAGACTTCTTTTTATTTTGTGTAATCTGGTCCAATATTGGTTTTATTTCGAAAAGAAAACAACATTTTCACCATGTTAAAATCCCCATGTTAACATGGGGACTTTTGTCTAATTACAGAAATAGTGGACGGATTTTCAGAAATTTAACTGATTTTCTTAGTTAGATAATTTACAAGCTATATGTATCTAGCCCCCGGCCTTACATGACCTTATTTGTTAATAGGCCGTTAAACACAAATAAATCAATCATCAATCACCACGTATCTAGCCAGGTTTCAGAGTCAATTTCCTTTTCTTTTTCATTTTGTTTGCTCCTCCCGGAGCTCCTCTACTTCCTTTTCCTCGATGATAAATTCCCATAAACAAAGCCCCATTTCACCACACACAACGTAACTATGAGACACGTCATGTGATTTGTAATTGCACCCTTATTTGTTACAGTCAAAATAAATTTTCCAAATATGCACTGAAATATATCTAGTTTATAGAAACAGCTGTGTAATTTGGATTTCACGTTTGACGTCACATAAATATTCATACGCACAGCACAATTATTTTGCTTACAGTCTCAAAAATATGCATATATATCAGCCGTGAAGTGTAATTAATTGGACATTCCATCGTACATGTTTGAATATCAGAAATAATACACTCATGTCCGTCGGCTTCCGTGCAAGCAACTCGTTCGCTATGCTCACTATTTGCTTACGCGGAAGCCGACGCACACTCGTGTATTATTTTTCGCTTTTCCAAATGTATGATGGAATATCCTCTATATATTCCGCATGTACTCTGAACATTTTGTCAACTTTTAATTTTATTTATGAAAAATATTGTAAATTTTGTAAACGTATTTCATGAAATTATGCAGATGTCCGAAGGTACAAAATCACATGACGTGTCTCATAAGATACGTTTAAAACCTTAGAGCAAACATGACAGACACATTTCAAGTGCTAAATCAAAGGGACGACGATTTAAGGACATTTGATTTGTGGTGTGTATCTCACTTTCCCAACTTACTGTCCCAACCTGAAAGGTGCACACCTTTGCTTTGTATGTTGGGTGTACTGATCAGCAGAAATTCCCGACCAACACATTTAATTAAATGTAAGAACAGGTAACTAAACTCTGCTCATTAATCATTAATTAGTTGACCATCATGTTAGTATTTATAATTTGCTAAATGTTAATATGAAAACGGGCGCTACCTATATGACCAGCTTTGTCAGACATTGTATTTGTTAAGTATTTCCTGCGAGTATTGGTAGACGTAGATTATATAGAGGAAATAAAGATTATATACATATTATAGAAGGTGTTGAACATATAATATGAAAAGGTGCACCACTAGTGCCATAGTTGCATCGTACGGAGCCCCACAGGGGACATGGATTTTGTTTATTAATTCGTTCCCACAAAATAACAATTCGTTCCCTCAATGTAACAATTTGTTCCCTCGATATAACAATTCGTTCCCACGAATTAAGAATTCGTTCCTTCAAACTAACAATTCGTTCCAACGAAATAACAATTCGTTACCTCGAATTAACAATTCGTTCCCACGATATAGCAATTCGTTCCCACGAATTAACAATTCCTTTCGGTGGAAACGAATTATTAATTCGTGGGATCGAATTGTTAAATTGAGGGAACAAAATGTTAATTTTTTCAACCAATCCAATCATCACAAATGATCTTCAGACTAGTCCATATGTGAAAATGGGATGTTTTTGCTCTCAAAAAGATATGAAATAGACTTGCAAAAAGTGAAGATCCTGATGAAACGGCTCGTCACGAGTTTTTGTTTTTGCTATAACCTAAACTAGAAATGTGGCCTGTCGGCCCACGAATGCCCCCGCTGGGAGCCAAAGAAAACGAGGCATATTTTAAAACAAACACAGAGGGCCAGCGAAGCATGGATCTGTTGTCACAGCATAATAGCAGACCTTCAGATCAATGGGTGTGTGAAATATCAAGCAGATCCATGCAAGGAAACATACATTATAAGACACTTACCCGAGTCTCGAACTCACCAAGTATGTGACATTGACCCTGGGCTTAGCGGGGGTGGGACGATACTGGATTTGTCACATGGTGGTAGAAGACATTTACCCGAACGTTAAAGTTTCAAATGCACCAAGTATGTAGGTATCACTGTGCTAAATATAGTACACATCGGCCAGGGGGTATGCTTTAGTAGTCCGGTATAAAAAAATAGTGCAGACGTTTTGAGACCACAGACCCAGTTTGCTTGTAAATCCTGATCCATTACAGCCCAATTTTACTTGAGAAACATGTTGGGGTGTTTTTAACACCAGTTTCCAGCATATTTCTAGCATTTAAAAGAAATTAATGAGCCTGCTTGTCACGTGATGTGAACACTACGTCACATGACACTTTGATGATAAACAATATGGCGGACTGGACAAGGTTGAATTTTTCTTTCTTAGGAGTAAGTGAACATATTGTTTAATTAGTGAAAATCCGGTGCAGACAGGTTGCAGGTTATGAAAAGGTAGGTTCCACAGCATCCATACGAATAGTGAAAGTGTGAGAGAATGGCCATATTTGGAGGAATCGGTTAAGTTGTATAGTAAAATTAATTGGTGGTTGCTAGCCTGTAACGACCCTGGGCTTAGAAGGTGCTGGACGATCATGGATTTTTCACAGGGCAATAGAGAACAATTACTGCAATGCATGTGAGAAATATCAAGCGGATCCGTGGAAGGAAATAAAAATTATAAGACATTTACCTGACCGTTAATGTTTCAATTGCACCGAGGATGTGACCTTGACCTTGACCCTGGGCTTATCGGGGGTGGGATGATCGTGGATTTGTCACAGGGCGGTAGGTGACCATTGGAGTAAAGCCATTTACCCGAGCGTTAAGGTTTCGAACGCACCAAGTTTGTGACCTTCACCCTGTGCTTAGCGGGGTGGGACGATTGTGGATTTGTCACAGCACTGTAGAGGACCATTGGAGCACTGCGTGTGTGAAATGTGAAGCAGATCCAAGCAAGGAAACATAAATTATAAGCCATTTACCCGAGCGTTAAGGTTTCGGGACGTACGGACGGACGGACGGGCGGACGGGCGGACGTACGGACGCCGGTAACACTATATGCCCGCCCCCTGACCATTCGGTGGCGTGGGCATAAACATAGTTCTCTTTTCACATTCACACAGTATGATTTTATTCTAATCGTTTTATTGATGTTATAAATGCTACTTCAGTCACAGAATAGCGACCAGCGTAGGTCCCATCATCGAGCGTAATTATGTATGTGTAGGGTATGAATACATAACATATGTATCAGAATAAAAAGATAATTTCATGTATTTATTCATTCTGTCCAGAAATATATAAAATATTTTATTGTTTACCCTAGTTTCTTGACCAATGAAATAAAAGCATTTCGTCTCAATTGCATAATGCGACACTTTCGCCAATATCTATTAAAGTAATAAATAAGTGTTCAGCCGTTATATTTAGAACTGATGTTACGGTTTGTTATCATCAGTTCACCTGTTCACGAGACGCAAAGCATATTACCGCCCACACACGCGCTCACTTCGTGTCACACTGCCAATGACATAGTTTACTAGTATTTCGATTCGAAATCACGTTTAGGGGCGCAGCTTCGCGAGTGGGCTGGTAAACAATAAGTACGTTATAGTTCACATGTTGAATTTTTACTAAATTATTTTCTCGCTTGCAGGCGCTCGCTACGAAATTAATGTATTAACAATTCAATATATGAACTATAACTATTACTTAAATTGTCCACGACAACAATTGGACAGGTACATCCATTTTTTTTCCATGGGCAATGTTTTATGTCCCAGGTCCGACTCTTTCACATGTTTAGCATTTTGTGTAAGTTATTTTTCACATATTGAATTTTTAATACGTTAATTTCTCGCTCACTAGCTACGAAATTAATTTATTAAAAAATGAATATATGAACTATAACTATTACCTATGTTTCTGTTTTGTCCACTGAGATTATTTAAAAAAGTCAGCGCCTGGAAACTTCTGGTGACGCATTTAATTATTATAAATAATTAAAACATGTCAAGCCTCTTTTGCATATGAAAATAGTCTGATACCACCGCGAGTCACTATCAGTAAAATAAATATTACTAAATGATTATATTTATATAGCATGCACACACGTATACACTTATTTATTTCCTATAAAAGAACATGTTGTACATGTGTGGGCATACACTCCCGCGTGCGATTCTCTTACCAAGAATTGCAATCCAGCGGTCCTTGAATTGCAATTCGTCCCCTCTGAAATTGCAGTCTAATTGCGGTCCAATCGCGGTCCCGTTTTTGCGGTCATTCTTTCGCGATACCGTTTGTGCGGTCATTCTTTCGCGGTCCAGTTTGTGCGGTCATTCTTTCACGATACCGTTTGTGCGGTCATTATTTCGCTATTTGGGGTAAAAACTTAGCGTTACACGTATATATACACCTAATTCTAATATTTATGTATATTTTATTTTATTTTAAATGGCTAAATACAGATAGGAAAATATATCTTTTCGTCAGAAAAAATCAACTACATGTATTTCGATTTTATTGCCGCATTGGTCAAGCAGAGCGGTCCGCTGGTTTCACCGCAGAGCGCAGCGTAAAGCGGTCATTCTTTCGCAGTTTTAAGAAAAAACGGAGCGTAAACAGCAATTAAAAGCGGAGCGCAGCGCAAACTGCGCTGTAAGTATTGCAATTCCGCAACCAACTCTTTGGACAGCAGTCACATGATTGCAGTCCGATTGCGGTCCAATTGCAATTAATGGGAACGCGAATTGCAGTCCTGCGCTCCAGGAATTGCAATTCGCCTGGTAAGAGAACCACAGGCCACTCTATATGCCTTTAAAGTCAAGACAGACACTGGGACAATTGTGGATCACAACTAGCTATGCAAATGTAAATGCTTTGATTTAACGACGGCACTGGCCTTGCATGTCGGGAACGACTATTTAAGTCCCCGTCCGATAGGACTACGATAGCCCGAAGTTATCTTGCCCGAGGACACACCAAATCGGCCATTAATAGCAGGTCGAGGTGGGAATCGAACCCCGGGTCTCCCGACGCTCTACCTACTGAGCTAATCCGGCCACTAAAAATAATCTGCCACAGTCCATTCCAGTTATTTAGAGTTGAAAGGGTTTAAGGATCTATCAACATGGGCAAGTCACAAAACAAATAATAGTTTCCAGGGTCCTCTCATACATTAATGATATAATTTGATAATATTAAATGAATGCTGAAAACCGCGTGCAAAAATGCCAAATACTTCCAAAGTTACAAAGTTTTGAAAGTTTTAATCAGCTGAAATATGCGCGTTCCACTATGCGCATCAATGATCAATTATTTTTAATATTATATATATTAACTCTAATTTATTTTTCCTGATTATTTTACATGGAATTCATAATGTGTTATCAAATAAAAGGAAAACAATGTAAAAAATATATATTTTTATTTCCATTCATTTGTTTTAATGTAATTTTTAGAATTGGGTTGGGAAATATTTGCATAAATTTGCATAATCTTTACAAATACAGAAACTTGCATAACTTTTGATCAGATTAAAATGTTTGGATGGCGTTGTCTGCATGTGGTTTGAATTGCCATTATCTATACGGTTTATAAAACAGATTTTGACATTTTGTTTTCTATTTACTTCCCCTTTAAGCAACAAAGCGTTTTTCTCGGTCAGGTCAACAGCTGCCACATAAATGCAATGTTAGACTAACGTACTAGCGTATGTGTCGACATTGTTGCGTTTACAGCTCACACCCTTCATTGTATTACATATATGTATCCTTTTCGTGATATGCGACTGTCATAACCAATACACTGGAACCTCTCTAAACCGAACACTAAGAAACAAATGTGATCTTACTTATAGGTATCTCATTCTCAGCAATGAACCGCGACCATTTACGGTATCGTTAACAACCAATGATTATGATTATGTAGTCTTGTTTTATCATCTGGTTCAAACTAAAGGTAGTTGGAAATCCACGGCGTGCGTTGTAACTTAATTGCACAGATGAATAACTCATAGCAGTGATAGTAATCTGGATACATTTCTCTATTGATGTTTAGGAATGCAAGATGTCAGGCAAATAAACAAGAGGGCCATGATGGCCCTAATTCGCTCACCTGACTCCATGAACACCAGAGGAGAATGTGACATGGAGTTAATGTGTTTTAAAAAAATTGTGCTATTTTTAGATGGCGGTCATCTTGGATTAAGCGATGACTCTCATTTTACAAAATCTGAAAATGCTTCACCCAGCATCGGCCATGTGGTTCCTGAGAAAAAGACGTTAACAATCTTGAATAAATGGACCTTTTGGTGGCCATCATGGATGACATAATCATCCGATTCCGACAAATATTGCACCAGAGTGATCGCCTCATTGATACCTTCAATTTAATTTGATATATGACATGACCATATTCAGTCAAAAATAAAATTTGACCCCAATTTGACCCCACGGGCCACGCCCATTTTGACCCCGGGGTCACCATTTTAACAACTTTCAAAGAGCAATGTAGATCGATCATTCCTACCAAGTTCGTCGAAATCCGGCTAGCGGTTCATGAGAAGAAGATTCTTTAAGAATTTATGCTATTTTTAGACGGCGGCCATCTTGGATTAGCGATGACCTCCATTTTAACAAATCTGAAAAGGCTTCACCCATGGACCATAACTTTTAAGTTTGGCTACCATGGGCCAAGCGGTTCATGTGAAGAAGAATTTTGAAATCTTTAATAAAAGAACGACCTTTTGACATTTCGGCGGCCATCTTGGATGACATAAAAATCCGATTTGAACAAAAAATGTACCAGAGTGATCGCCTCATTGATACCTTCGATTTGATATATAACATGACCATATTCGGTCAAAAATAAAATTTGAACCCACGGGCCACGCCTATTTTTGACCCCGGGGTCACCATTTTAACAATTTTGAAAGAGCATTGTACATCGATCATTCCTACCAGGTTTCGTCGAAATCCGGCTAGCGGTTCATGAGAAGAAGATTTTTTAAGAATTTATGCTATTTTTAGACGGCGGCCATCTTGGAGTAGCGATGACCTCCATTTTAAAAAATCTGAAAAGGCTTCACACATGGACCATAACTTTTAAGTTTGGCTACCATGGGCCAAGCGGTTCATGTGAAGAAGAATTTTGAAATCTCTAATAAAAGAACGACCTTTTGACATTTCGGCGGCCATCTTGGGTATGACATAGCAATCCGATTTCGACAGAAAATGCACCAGAGTGATCGCCTTATTCATACCTTCAATTTGATATATGACATGACCATATTCGGTCAAAAATAAAATTTGACCCCAATTTGACCCCAATTTGACCCCATGGGCCACGCCCATTTTTGACCCCGGGGTCACCATTTTAACAACTTTCAAAGAGCAATGTACATGGATCATTCCTACCAAGTTCCGTCGAAATTCGGCAAGCGGTTCATGAGAAGAAGCTTTTTTAAGAATTTATGCTATTTTTAGACGGCTGCAATCTTCGATTACCGATGACATCCATTTTAACAAATCTGAAAAGGCTTCACCCATGGACCATAACTTTTAAGTTTGGCTACTATGGGCCAAGCGGTTCATGTGAAGAAGAATTTTGAAATCTCTAATAAAAGATCGACCTTTTGACCTTTCGGCGGCCATCTTGGATGACATAACAATCCGATTTCGACAAAAAATGCACCAGAGTGATCGCCTCATTGATAACTTCAATTTGATATATGAAATGACCATATTCAGTCAAAAATAAAATTTGACCCCAATTTGACCCCACGGGCCACGCCCATTTTTGACACCAGGGTCACCTTTTTAACAACTTTAAAAGAGCAATGTACATCGATCATTCCTACCAAGTTTTATCGAAATCCGGTTGGCGGTTCTTCAGAAGAAGATTTTTTAAGAATTTGTGCTATTTTCAGACGGCGGCCATCTTGGATAACGTAATGACGTCATTTTAACAATTTTGTAATCCCCCTACCTAAGGACCATGACCGTGAAGTCAGGTGACTATAGACCCAATGGTTACCGAGGAGAAGACGTTTGAAAATGTTCACGGACGACGGACGACGACGGACGACGACGGACGACCGACGGACGACGGACACATTGCGGTAACAATAGCTCACATGAGCTTCGCTCAGGTGAGCTAAAAAGGCAATGTAAACAAACAAAAATGGTATAAATGCTGAATATTTAAGGAGTGTGACAGTGGTGTCTTTTTTACTGCATTATATCGTAGGAACCCTATATTCTTAAACCAACATATCTGTATAATGTCCACCTACCTAGCTGTATACTGTCCACAAATAGTCATGCTCTCAGAAACAAACAACTATTCATTCATCATGTTCATAGTTAAAAAACAAGTGATTCTGAAGTGTTTACGGAGGTGACACTCTCAAATATAGTCCGATTTCGCAGGTAGGAAACTTGTATCATCCGAGTTTTAAACGCGAATACACATGACAAACGTACATATACGTAAATGACTTATTTTGATAGTCCTCTAATGCTTCAATGTGGATATACAATTTATATTTGGCTGTGACTGGAAAAAATGGGGTTTATGGGATTTGTGACCAGTGTTGCTCCTGACCAGATATCAGACGATCTGCACTGCTTGTTAGAAGCATGACGGGTGTTTAATTGATGGCATATGAACAGTGCAGATCCCGATCAGATTGTGCGGATGCACATACTGATGTGGATCTACACTGGTCGTAATGCGCATGAGACCCATTTCTCGAGTCACAGCCACATATCATGGTATTCTGCAACTTGAATATGTGGAATGTCACTATTGTGGAGCAAATACATTTGTTGTACTTAATCGTCTGCGCTAATCTTGCCAATATTTGAATTTAATGTTTATACTTGAATATTGTGCTTGAAAATCAAGCAGCTTGACTGACTGAGCCTGAGCTGTAGCACAGCAAATCAATCTGCTTGATTGCAAGTATATATGGTCAATACATGTTTAGAAACATTGACATATTGTCAGGATTAACGCAGGCCATACTGTAGAGACATATCGCCCAATATACCACATTAAAAGCGGTTGTTTGAAACGCACCTTTATTTCTTCTTAAATGCACTGTCAACTGTGGCTGTGACTGGAGAAATGGGGCTTATGGGTTTTGTGGTGACCAGTGTATATCCAGATCAGCCTGTGAATCCGCACAATCTGATCAGGATCTACACTGTTCGCTATTCCATCAAAGAAACACATTTCATGCTTCTAACAAGCAAGACAGATCGTGATGATGCAACCGAAGTGTACTGTTTGAGCAGGGGCTACATTTGTCAAAAATCCCATAAGCCCCATTTATCCAGTCCCAGCCACAAATGATGTATCAACTATTTAAATAAATTGCGTGACTTTTCTCTTCATACACTGCAAGTGACCTACATGTATATCAACCAATCGCATACTTTTATTTGATCGAATTACAAACGGTTAAGGCAATGTTCAAGGATATACTATCAGAGACACGGCGATAAACATGGCAATTCACGAATGAGTAGTGAATGTGTTTGTGTTGTTTTCTTTGTTGTGCAATGATCTTTTGAAATAGTCTTCCAATACGACGATTAGAAAAGGTTTCCATTAAAGAAAATAATTTATGTAATATCAAAATAATATAAATTAAATTAGTAGCCATCGATTTCAGAAAAAAAACTAGTGTTTACAATATTATAATAATTAACGCTGAAATACAGCATAGGACCGGAGTTCTCACGCTACTAGTATTTTATTTAATGCTTTATTTAAATGTTGCGCCATGCAAAGTACAGTGAAACCTCTCTAAACCGGACACCCTAGGAGGTCCCCAGGGTGTCCGGTTTAGTGATCTTTCGCTGTCAATCAGGAATTTGATAATTCTGAGCCATAGTTGTCTGCTATACGATCACGACCAGACATTATCACGTGAGATAAATTACCAAGCAACTCCTCAAAAGTGAGATCACATGTGTTTTCTTAGTGTCCGGTTTAGAGAGGTTCCAATGTACAGAGTCTTGAAGGTCAACACACAGTTTGCAAACGTGGCTATAGTGATTTGATTGGCTAATAAGTATATACGAAACGAGCAATTGGGCCACGTGTGGGACACGTTTGGACCACGTTCAAGTCTTGATTCCAATGGGAACACAAACTCAAACGTTATACAGTCAAACCTCTCTAATCCGGACACGCTGGGAGGTTCCCATGGTGTTCGGCTTCAAGAGGTTTCACTATACATCAGACAATTGATCATTCTGAGCCATAGCAGTGTGCTATATGATCACGAACAGACAGTATCACCTGTGATCAATTACCAAGAACGTCATTAAAAATAAGATGTGTTTTATTTGTGTTCGGTTTAGAGAGGTTCCAATGTAGTACATGCCCATGCTGATACATGTACCATCCAGGGAATAATAATTTAAAAAAAAATGAAATGTGGCTGTGACTGGAGAAATGGAGCTTATGAGATTTGTGACCAGTGTAGCACCTGGTCAAATAGTCAGACTCCTGTAGTCCTTGTTTGAAGGCTGACATGTGTTTCATTTATTGAATGTGCGGATGCCCAGGCTGATCTGGATCTACACTGATCGCGAAACCGTAATCGCCATTTATCCAGTCACAATCACAAATAAGTTGAGCTAAATTCCAAATGTCGTTAAGATGACCTCCTGACGTGACATTCAGATAATTACGGGCGGTAACACAACCTGTTCAATTAGTCGAGTAGGCACTCCTATGTGTTCCATAGTGGACGTAGACATTATGTTTCCTATAAACTTGTATTGTTGTTTCATCTTTATATGGCTCCCTAGAACAAATTTAGCTTTGTTGACCAAATGGCAACTTTGGGCAACTATTGCAATTTGCATAAATCCAAGATGGTCGCCAGTCGCCATTTTCAAAATTGTAATACAAAACTAATTGTCATATTATGATGTATAATACCATTTGTTATTTGTTTTGGGGTGTCTAGAATCGTTTTTAGTATTAAGGCTAATGGAATGTTTGTTCTCATTTTTTTACATCCAAGATGGCGCCCAAAATTCTATTTTTGTCGCTATTTTAACAACGAAACTGAATTAAATACTAGAAATAAGCGAGAATTAATAGTCGCACAACATTGTGGACACTTGAGATATGATTTGATAATAATTCTTCTAAATTCACGACACTGCTGTGCTGACGCTCATAATAGGGTACGGGTACGTGTAATGAAAGTATGCATGTCAGTTGCTGAAATTTAGGAACCATGCCTGGCTACGAACGGTATAAAAATGCAACCAAGTCACATTTGTTATTTGTGAATTGTTGTACACCGTCAATGTAATTTACTTAAACAAAAAACACAATCAACAGATCCATGACAATCGATAAACAAAGTGCGGTTTCAATGAACCTGTTTATTGGTTTCAACCACTGCGCCAGTACTTTCTCAGTCCACGATACAACCAAATTCCAGACACATCCAGCAGGCATCATTGATGCTGGCAGCAGTCAGTTCTGTATCGGTAGTGTTATGATCCCTCGTCTTATATCCAAGCAGACTAAACCTGCGAGGAATACTCTATTAATTCCTCTTTTACACTATGCTGGTCGTAAAAAGAGCATCCACTGATGTGGCCACTATCAAAGCCAGCGGGAATAGCTAAACTGAGGTAGCTGCCCGCCAGGCCAGTCTAACAGCTGTCACGGAAAATGATGTCACGTGGCTTAGCTGTCTCAGTCTGGGTCCAGACTAGCAAACTAGCCAGAGGTAGTGGTGTACTCAAAGGTGCGAGTTCCTACATGTTTGAGCCTATGATTGATGCCCCACCCTCTCACCCAGATACTATTCTCACAACACCTGTAGTCTATAATTTAAAGGCATGAAAAGGGGGGAGATGTGCGTTTTCGTGATGAAAGCAAGAAACTTTGCATACAACCATTTTGAAGTATTCTGAATCCAAAAAAAAGGAGACAGTCTCTATTTTGCCTAGAACATGCTGAAAATGAGGCCCCAAAAGGGGCCCTAGTTTTTTTATTGAAAAAATCACATTACCAGGTAATGTGTTATATAATATAATAAAAACATGTGATTCTAGTATGATCCTTGTACAGTTTGTTTGCTCACTACATACTTAATATTATTGTTAATGGTTTGATAAAATAAGAGGGGTTTTATTACCAAAATATTACTATTTTTTAAAAACAATAGTTGTTTAAGTTAGTAAGATAACGCATGAAATGAGACGATAAGTGAGTTTTGTGATATCCACTCATTGCGTAGAACCATTTTGATGTATGCTTAATCCAAAGAAAAGGACGCACTCTCTATCTCGCATATAACATGCCAAAAAGCGAGGCCCCAAAAGGAGCAGACGAATTTAGAAAATTGTAAAATAAGACTTCATGTGTACATTTACAATATTTCAGAAGTGATACTGTTTATGGTTTAGTATTGAAATTTTGTCTATTTTTTAAAAAACATATTTCTTTCATTTTCATCAAAATGTTTGGTGAAAAGAGGCCCATAAAGGGTTATTTAGAAAAAAGTAGTAAAGTATACTCGGATATACAGTATATGTATGGGACATAATTATATATTCAACATTATATCACTAAACTTATTAATTTATTAGGTTCATCCGAGTTTATCACATTTTCTGTATTTTAAATTTTGCCATACATACAATGTGAGACACCTTAAGGTAACGATGTGAATTACATATGTGGAGAAACCTAATAGGCCTTATATATATCTGAATAAATTAGAATATTAATTCTAACGTTATCCGGCTACGTAATGCAAAATAAACATACTGGTGCCGAATTATGCTGAAGAGCTACTGCTTGAGTGCAGCCAATGGCATGCACATATACATGTACCGGTTCCATGTGATTAGCATGTTCATGGTTATTTCCCCTATTTTATATTTTGGCTTCAAAATGCTCTTTTTTATTATAAAACCCCATTTGGGGGCCTCTTTTTTGTCATAAAATGCAATTAACACACATGCAGAGAATCAGAAAATGCAAATACTATTGTATTAATACAAGAATGACATGACGTTTCACATCCTACAAACAAAAGCTATTTTTTTCTAAGATTTAAGCTAAATAATACAATTTTCAATAATAAAACCCCTTTTGGGGCCTCTTGGGGCCTCTTTTTTAACCAATAATGAAAAATAATAAAAGCTATGCCTTCAAACTACAAACAAAACATGATGCACATTAGAATCACATGTATTTGTTCAATTATATAACGCATTACCTGGTAATGTGAATATTTCAGTAACAATTTCAGGGGCCCATTTGGGGCCTCATTTTCAGTATGTTCTTTTTTTATTTTTGGATTCAGCATATTTCAAAATGGTTATATACAAAGTTTGTTGCTTTCATCACAAAAATGCACATCTTTTACCTCTAAATTATAGACTACTGCTTACATGCAACAGTCACTGGTGGATATGGGGATGAAACGCGTTCATCTGAGCATGGACATGGAGCTATTTTCTGCGACCAAGCAAATATGCTGGTATCAGCCAATGCAGTTCCGGAATGTAGTCCTTCATCCCGGAGGAATGCATATTATACAGTCATTCAACAGCTGTATTGCAAAATTAATGAAGGGCTCAGCTATTGAAACGTATATTGCTGCCGCATACCGTGGCCTGACAGGTATATAACGGTAAGTCCTGGGTGAAGCACATGAGGGCATTCCGGAACCCAACAGCGGCTCTATTGAGGCGGTTTATATATACAGGCCCAAAGCCATTGGAGCAGATAGATCAGTATCTGGAAACTGCTCGCCTCCACCTGACTGTTACTCACTGGGTAGATAGCTTCCTTCTCCCGACACTCATTGTCCACCAATTTGAGTGTACAGTGAGAGAAGCAGATACATATTTCACGGAACGCAAGCTGACAGACATTTTACTCGCTGGACAAGCACAATATGCACGATATCTTACCCAATTCCTTCTGGAGATGCGTTCATTTGATACTGAAACGGAGTCTCAGCTGACCAATTTGGAGAACAGACCGCTATCAAGATAGGAAAAGGGTCTCTCAAGGGCATGCCTTTATCTCCTGAACTTGTTAGTGAGTGGGTCGACGACTTCCCCATTACCCTACATGTGTCTGACAATGTTGACTGTATATATATATAGTATGCTAACTCATGAGATCAGTCCACACAGACACAGTACAAGGAGGAGATGAAGCATCGCCGTATATTGGATGCAGATGATGGGGCTTTTGTTGAAGCAGAGGTGGAGAAATATCCTCATCCACTGAAAGTCCACCGTCTGTAGATATTGGATCAGCATTGGACAGCAAATACACCAGCAGTCTCCCATGCGGATTATATGACCCTATTAGACAAGAGCAAACAAATAGTGCCAGTCATCGACATTGAAACCATTTTTCTACGTCTTCTGTTGATTGTCCAACGGAGGAGGCAGCTGGAACTTGGGCCACTGGTCCACTATGAACTTTGTGCTGTACCACCATTGCTTATCGACGAGAAGCACCACAAAGACAATAAATCGGCGCTAACAAAGCGTCTCGGTGTTGTTGTTGTTGTTGTGGCCTCATGGCGGTAGACCTTCATATCTGATTCCATAAGGTGTCGTTGACAAGGATCAAGAAATATCTGCCAAAATCATTAGAGAATGTGGCGAGCTGGTGAATAACTAATCAACTACGATCTCTCTATCACCAGTCCTCTGACCGAAAGAGATTTTCAAGAACAATAATAACAAGAAGGGACTGGTGAGTGTTGTGTCCAAGTTCTCCATAGGAGAGTAGATACCATAGAGAATCTGGACGACGGTGTGTTTAGCCATGATGTGGCAGACATCACCATGATATATTAGGTCCTTGAAGATGCAAACTATGGCAAGAACGTTATCCCGCATACTTAGCGTTGACACAGGTGTGTTTGTCCTACTTGTTTATTGGGTTTGGGTTTATCGAGAGAAGCTACAATGCATGGTGCAGATGGAGAGATGGGACGGGACAGTGTTAGATATTAATGCCACTTTTACTGAGCTAGGTCCCAAATGTGGTAATTACTGGGCATGCAAGCCATCAGTGAGTGCGACACTCCATCATACCCATATGACAAAGGCAAGTCTAAAGCACTGAATACGTTGCTTAGTGCAGACTTTTTAGACTTGGTTGATGTGTTAGGCGATCGAAGTTGGTGCCACCACTTACGATCTGATGGAGACGGCAACGGTTTTCCTCATAGCTCTGTTTGGTTTGCCACCGGGAACTTCAATAGAAGCTGCCTGCACCAACAATTTTGCCAGAAAGAATAAAAGTTATAAAATGAAGGTGCTGCCTCCAAACATCCGACAATCTGCTCATGCACATGCGACGTGCCCATCTTCAGGTAATGTCGTGGAAAGCGGCAATCCAACAAGACCCATCAAACGAGTCGAATGACATCACCCACTTGGGAGATGCGTGGCGGGGTTCCAGTTCCTGTCACTCATCAAGGTGAACATACTCCACCACAGTTGAATCATGTACTTAATTGTCAGTGCAAAGCACATGGAAAGATGTGCATGACTTCTGGGTCTTATACAGAAGATAGTTCATGCACATTATACAGCAACTGTTCTGGCGAGGATGGTTGCTGCAATCCGCATACTAAGAGGGAAGCTGAAATTGGAGGCAGTTGATACGACAGGGGATGTTGAGGAAGTTGTTGAGGCAGATGATGTTGAAGACTGTATTCAGGAGAATGGTGACATTTGTAATGGCCATATTGTTTCAGAAAACGGCTCTACGTGCACAAAAACCTATATAAAGACATATTATACATCATTGTATGACAAGTAGGTAAAAAGTTAGATTTTCAAAATGGCGACTGGCGGCCATCTTGGATTTATGCAAATTACGAGATTTGCCCAAGGTTTCCGCTTGGGCAACAAAGCTAAATTTGCTGTATATATCTGTCGGAGTATGAATCAAGAAAAAAAGTTTATAGGAAACACAATGTCTAGGTTCACAAAATGACTACTCGACTAAATCATGTCTAACTGCAAATGTTTAATTTACAGTAATTCGTGCCAATTGTATAACACGCGGAGGAATACAAATGTTGTTTGGTTGGCTGTCACGTTTTTAGTTCCAACGGTTCATTGCACGATTAAATCCAAAGCACACAATCTTCCGGGTCAGATTACACTACCAGCTGCGCAAATCTTGCGAATGTGTTTCTTTCATCATTTCAAAATACTTGAATATCGTGCTTGAAATCAAGCAGCTTGACTGTCCGAAGAGCAAGTCATGATATATCGTTAGTTCACGCACCCACGCTCCAGGCACGCACGCTCCAGGCACACACGCATTGTGTTTTTCTCATTTGAAAGTTTTGGATCGATACAACAGTCCGGAGTTTAATAGTTAATTAAATCTTATCAAGCGTCATAAGGTGGCTGCTCGCGTCCAATAATGATAAGTTATAGTTCGCCCTACTTTCTATGCCAATCGCTGGGAAGCATTATGCTACAATTATTTCACATATTGTAACGTTTAACCCCAACAAGTTATATATTACCAGATTTAATGATGAACTTTTCGACAAGAAATGGAAAATAAATACGCGGATGGAGTATTGCATTGTACGCTTGGCTGAACTATAAATATGTTCTTGTTTTATACTCTCTATAAGAATGAATTTGAAAATTAGACCGCTGCAGAAAACGCATTACTGTCTGTTTGGTACAAGCTGCCCAAATGTTACGGCTATATATTCAATGCAAAAACAATGTTGTTTTCTATAATATTAAATTGTATCAACATTTGGTCAAATATTGATTATATTAGTACGAAAAATTGATTTGTCTATGGGAATTTAACATGGGAGAAAAGAAGGCAGAGGAGCTGTGGAAATTGACTCCGAAACCTGGCTAGATAGCTGGGAAATTATCTAAGAAAACAGAACTTAAATTTTGAAAATTTAAGAACGAGCCTAGTAGGGCTCGTTCTTAAATTTTCAATATTATCGAAATAATTATCGTTTTTGCCTTGTTTGTATGGCTGTAAAATTTAGTCAGGTTTCGTGAAACGGACAGTACAATGTAGGTGACCATCACAACTACGATGTAGAATGCTACATGTATGCTTATTCAACAAAAATAGTCTAACACACAAATGCATAACACATTTGGTTACGATCAGCCAAACATAACTCTAGTCATAGAGCGGACAAGCTTAACGAATGCGAACATTTTTTCAAACTTAGTAATGTTATTACAATCAGTGTAGACTCAGATCAGACTGCACTCAATGTTTGTGCTATTCAGTAAGGAATAAACGCTGAAATACAGCAGAGGACCGGATTTACAAAGGGAAATAACTAGTTACAATCCCTCCGTTACAACTGATATTTCTGTATTGATATTGCGAAATGGTCAGAGGTTAGAGAAAAGGCATACATTTGTTCATTATAATTATGTTAACAGTTTGCCATTGCATTGTAATATATGTATCAGCAGTGGTTGTTCTACAACAGACTTTGTAGACTTTCAGAATGTAATACAATAACGCCTTGAACTAATTAAAGATTTGTCAGGTAAGGTTGTAATTAGAAACCGTGAGTATAGATACGTTTTTGAAAATCAGTATTGGTCTCGAAGGTAATTGCGTAACATTCAAAAGTAGAGATGAAACATGTGTTTTTCTTTATTTGTCGTTATTGCATAAACTATGAGCTCGCAGTGTAACAACACAGTGTAATAAAACTCATAATACATTAGTGTAATACATATGTAAACTAGCTCGTTACATAAAGCAGGTTTGTTGACCAATACAGGATCAATGTATGATGATGTACTTATGCAATAAATGGAATCTAACATTTGTGATGATTTCATATGATATTTATTAAACTCGTTGAATGATTTCATAGGAAACTCGGCACAGCTAGTTTCTTATGGAATCAGTAAGCTCGCGTAATAAATAGCATGTTAAATCAACACTCATGGAATATCCTCTATATACTATTACAGAAACCGACAGATAATGGTATTTAAAACAAAATATTTACATACATGCATAATGGAAACGCCCAGTCGATGTATTGCGTTTGTCGTTGTCAACAAAGTCACGCTATTGACCGGCAAAATGGCTGTTCTATGAATTGCGACAAAAATGATGTAAAACGATAAGATACCTAATTTTAAACCTGCATTTGGTTATTTCCAATTTTGAACATGCAATGTAAATATAGGTAATATAACAATGTGTTGAACAGTTGTGTTGACTGTTGACTAAGATCCTCTATATATTATTATAGAAACCGACAGATAATGATATTTAAAACAAAATATTTACATACATGCATAATGGAAACGCCCAGTCAACGTATTGTGTTTATGTCCCAGTACATTACATAAGCCCCATGTGACTCCACGCAATTTAAACAGACCAAAATGTTTTTTCTTATTACAATAAACGTAACAACCCATGGTTTTTATTCCTTAATGAGGGATGGTAACTAGTTATTTCCCTTTGCAAATCTATGTATAGAGATCCGGTCCTTTGCTATATTTCACGGCTCTTTTCTTACTGAAAAGCACAAAATGATTTTTCCGAACACAGTAGATCCAGATCAGACGGTTCAGTATGGTCTGAGTCTACACGGATTGCAATAACATTAATAAGTGTGAAAATATGATTCTGGCAAATAATGTAGTCCCAGATCAGATTTCGTAGATATGTAGGATGATTTGGACGATCACAAGACGAAATCACTATATTGACTGCCAACAATGCTACAATCGCTCTTTTTACAAGCAATAACGCCATACATTACACAATTTGGACCGGATTTCTATAAATAAAATAAACGGGAGATAACTAGCTACGATCCCTCATTAAAACAAAACATCGACAATCCTACACGATTCTTCCACCTCGGTGAAAAGCTATACAGCTTTAGATGCATGTTCTTGTACAATTTATGCAAATTGTGTTCCTAATTAAAACAGATATCTTCTGAAAAACTACATCGAACAAAATGTTGGGTCGTAGCTAGTTATTTCCCTTTGTAAATCTATTTATAGATAGCTGGTCCTTTGGTTTATGTTGGCTTTTATTTCTTACTGAATAACGTGCAAATATGAAGACTGCAAACTGTGTAGACCCAGATCAGACTGCACTGGGTCTACATTGATTGCAATACAATTAATAAGTGTGACCATATGAATCGTGCGACTAAAATGTTCGTAAGTGCAAACTTATGATAGTCTGTATAGGTACATACCCATTCAGTAGACACAAACTGTTCTTTATATCAGAGACATCATCTGTGTCATTTTCTGGTAAAATAAACATTAATTCACCATTTCCCTACGTACGGATTGGCATTATTACACATTTTATATCGGACCTAAATTTCCACACTGATATCAGGGGCGATAACCGTGTTTCCTTAAAATGTTAACGGACATTACTATTATTCTTTGTATTTATCTTTTGATGTGCAATGATCATACTTTATAGCCTGTCGAAAAAAAAATCAGGTGACGCATTTAATTAATATATATTTTTAAAAAATATGATGCCATATGAAAATAGCCTGATACAACCGCGCGTCACTATCAGTAAAATAAACATCACTAAATGATTATATCTGTATAGCGGGCACTCGTAATGTTTAGAACTGGTGAAAGAATGACACAATTATACATCTTATTTAATTCCTATAAATATCATGTTGTGCCTACTTAGTGGGCATGTACCTTTAACCACATTTTCTTGTAAAAACTTATTGGATTGATTATCCATGAATTAAAATTTCCAGACGACCCTAATATTGCACTTACGAACATTTTAGTGGTACGTCATTGAAACGGCTCCCTGGCAAATAATGCAGTTCCGGATCAGATTGCGCGGATATGTAGGATGATCTGGATCTACACTAGACGAAAACAATATATTCTAATGCACCTTAATGAAATTGTCCAAATCTGATTGGCTGATTGATCAATTACCTGTAAGGAAATCCACGATCTACAAGAAGGTAGCATGTCAGGTAATCACATTTATATAATTAGATGTATTCCTACGCGCCGTTTCACACTGAAAGTTATGTCAAGTCATGCCATAGAGATTGTTCGGACAACCAGAAACGTCAGTATTCGGCTATTCTCCAAAATTCTGGAGATAATCAAGAAGACGATAGCCCTCCCAACACTGTATCCACGGTTATGTGGTGCCCTGTCACAACACTGGCTACTTGAAGTACTTCCACAATCACCAGCAAAAAATCACATCCTTGTACAGCCTACGACCCCAGCCGTTTACCAACATACATCGTATATAATTTCCTAAATTGCACTGTCAATATACACAACCATAACTATTAAAATCATTAACTGATCCACTTGTAAAACTGTAAAATGTCAAGCTCGACCAGCAAGCATCATCGATGTCGACCATTTGTGTCTAACTTTAAATGGGAATTCCCAGCAATGTAGGTCATTGGACAGTTATTCTAATATTCAAGGTAGTGTTGAACGATAGATACAATAATCATTGGTGGATGATAAAGAATTATATATAGAAGGAAAAATAAAAGTTTGTAAAACTGTAACACAACAATTCTTCATTAGTGTACGTAAATACTATTTGTTTTGCACTATTTATTTTCGTGTATTATCATGTTTAAATGACAGTTGTCACGATTGCAGACAATGTGCAAATCGGCCAATATAGTGAGGGCTGTAATGGGGATGCCCATATGAGTTGGTGTTTGGTTCAGAAATCAGGAAAATGAGTCAGAAATTATGGTCGTACATTAGAAGAGAGATAACAGTATTGAAATTTGTAATTTGGTGAGATACTCTGTGTGCTTACGGTTGGGAACTTCGATTTACATCTCTGCCTGTGGCGTCGTCGTAAATCGAAGTTTCCAACCGTATATCTACCGAGTATCTCCCCAAATTACAAATTTCAATACAGTTATCTCCTAAGTAATGGTTTCTTTACACAACGAATCATGCGATATCTGTTTTATTACAGGCAATTATGCAATAAAATATACAAGTTGGACCGGATTTCTATAAATAAACTGAAAGGGAAATCACAAGCTACGATCCCCCATTGGTCCAGTTATTAGAAAAATGTATACTATTAGAAAACACGTATAATGTTTGTTTGTTTGTTTGTTTATTTGTGTATTGGTGTTTAACGGCCTATCAACAGCTAAGTTCATTTAAGGCCGGGCAAACGGGTTCAATCCCGTTTTAACCTGCTGCATTGGGGGAGGGGGGATACAAAAATCAGAACGGAATATTTACATCGAGTTACATCGGGAAAAAATATATTCAGCCCTGAAATTAGAATAACCTGACCGCGTGCCAGGTACATACCACACCAAAGTCACTTGGCCCTTCCTCTAAAATAGGATTACGAATAATCGTGATACTCACATAAGGGGTATAACCAGATTCAAGTGTCACATACAAAATACGTATGTGAGGGCCAAACCAGGTCTCCAGTCGGAATTCCGGTGAGAATCAACCCCGATCGTTAAATTACCCATCGCATGCTCCCACCTGCCACCCATGAAAACAGGCATGCACAACTTTAAATAAATACATTATAACTGTGATAAACTGCATGGGGTCATACATGTAGATGGGTTTTTCTTAATTAAATATATAACTATTCCTATAACGCAAATACAATAGTTTCTAGTTTTCATTTTAACACCGTTGTATAATAATTAAATTTTGATATAATTTAATCTTATCGCAAATAAACTGTTTGCATTGCTTATATAACCGTAAATTGTTGGAAGGTGTCGTGACACGGACGGTACTTTCTTATCGTTACAAGCTGTACAGAAACTGTCGGCAATAGATCAAGGATTTCCACATTACATTGTTTCTAGCTGTCATTAAGTGCTCGTTGCACGTTTGATATATATCATGTTGAATAAACACAGTCGCGTTTGTGTTTATGTTTCCATTGTCAAAAGTGAACATGGTCCAAATGTAGGGCAATTTTGGTTCAAATCAAACGTAGCGATGATAGAACAGGAAAACACACAGAAACCACAAACACTGGATTTCCGGCAAACGAAGCGCAAACGTGAACCACACGTGGGACAAACCAACACGTCATGATTACTTACCCTATTCATGTTTGCGGAAAATCCTAAATATTTTCCTTCCATGCGCTCAGAAGTATATGTCGAAACGGTTCAAATGAGTGGTCACAAATATATACTTTCATTGAGAAATAGCAAAAAGAAGGTGCTTTACGCGATGTCATGAAACGCCGCTATTACTAATCACTCATCTACCACTGGTGTTTAGTTAGTTTCATTCTTATTAAACTCGTTGAATAATTAAGAAACAGGGCTATTCCTCGGTTCTTGTGATATTAGCAAATTCCTAGATCATAAACATCATACGAAATCCTGAGAATATAACATCCTCTGCATATATCTAGCCAAAACTAAAATACCACTTATCAGCTCCACCTATGCTGAAAGCAGCAAGAAGACAAACGATGATGATCTTTTTCATAATATATTCCATTGCTTCGTATAATTATTGGCACTGTGAAATGTGCAAATGTTCACATGCGATCTCGGCGAATGAAATTTTGCGACAATGTTCGGAATTTATAGTATCAATGCCGGATGAAAAGTGTGTTCAAGGGACCAATGAGAAACCGTGTAAATAGTCTCCAAAGAAAGATACACACTCGACTGATGTATGGTGTGCGATATGCATGACGTCTCCATGATGGTTCTTCCAGTACTGTTACTGGTTTGTATTATTTACATTTATGGACAGTTTGGCATTAATCGTATCATTTTTTGTTTGTGTTTCGCTTAAGCCGGTGCTAAGAGACGTTTATGTCATGGACTTTGAAAATACAGCACCATCCGAGCACGAATAAATAAGTGGATTCAAACCGTACTTACAGTGCATATTTGGCTGGTAGTCGTGTTCGGCGATTATCAAAGATCGCTTGATTATGTCTTGTGAGGGATGGGCCGTGCCTAGGGGATTTGTCATTGGATTTCGAAACTGGATGTTCGAACTGGAGTTCAATCCTCACAAAAGATGTGAAAACATACTAGCATAGTATTTCCATCCGACTATGCTACTTTAAACTGTGGTCCCGTCTGCATATGACATTAGCGGTTGCTCGTACGTTAAATACTTTCAGTTTCTTTCCCGTGTCTTCTGAAAATGTATTGTATACTATTCGCAAGCTATGTATATGTAATTTTTGAAATGTCTTAATGGAGGAAATAGAGATTGAATAAATCATGTGGGATCATATTGTATTATACTAGTGTGACGTAATACTTGACGTCACGGATTTGTAGATTTTAGCTTTACCTGTCAAAATGAAGATTGAAATGCTAGAAATGTTTGACGTCATCGTTTTGCAGATTTTAATGGTTGTGCTCAGAAAAGTGGAATCCCAACCGGAGACCTGGTTTGCTCACGTACGTCTTTGGTATTTTTGTATGCAACATATGAATCTGATTATACCCATTATGTGAGTATTACGATTATTCATAATCCTATTACTTTTAGGGGAAGGGTTCAAGTGTTTGATGTGATATAGAACTGTCACCAGGTCAGGTTATTCTAATTTCAGGGCTGAATATATATTTACCATGTACATATTCCGTTCTCAATTTGGGAGTCTCCCCCAACTCCAATGCAGCAGGTTAAATACGGAGTCGAACCCTTAAATGACCTTAGCTGTTGACAGGTTGTTAACACAAATAAAACAAATTAAATCTTAATCTATTCAACAAAAGTCATTCGGGAAATGGATCTTGCTGAAACGTGCCGATTCCTGAATCGTGGCGAGGTGATTTAGCAAACTAACAAACGGATTCGCACATATATGCTACCATAATATAACATCATTGTGCTAAAACATGCTAAGAGATAATTGCGCTTTGCTGTGTGGTATTATGTAACTTAATATGAACTAATGCAAACACTCTGTTATCTTAAACACACATTCGTACCGTCGTTGATCTTATGTAATATGTGTTTTGTCCATCACATAAACAATACTGTCAATAATATTTACTTATACTTTGGAAGGGGACCACTGCATCGTTTCAGTACAGCGAAGATGTGTTGAAGGTTCCCAAACAGCACAAACGAAAACGATTGGAAAGAGCAGAAAACTATCTACAAGGATGTACATAGAAACAATTATCGTTTGTTTGTACATAAAGGCGATATTCCCCTTTAAATACCAAGCCTTCAACTATTTAAACTAGTCTTGTTTCTTTTAATGCATCATGTTGACAGCTCTTTCGTTATTTTCAAACAGAAAATTATAGTTTTCGATGGTTTAAACGTGGTGTTACGTATAAATCAACGAATACATCATTTTCTAATTAGTAAAACGAAAACGGTGTCATAACGGTTTGTAAGCGATAGGCAGTTGTTAGTTTATGGAAATAACGAAAATTAACAAATCTGGATTGTTCATCATACATGTATACATCATGTACATGTACACGAACCTAGCTAAAATGTCCAAATGCGTTGTATTGTAAAATCACATAATGACTTAATGTGACATTTAGCTAGTGTATAAGATGTGATATGCACCCGAAATTCCAACAGTGACCTCAGTTTTTTGTTATATATTATTATTTTATAACAAAAGTCGTGAGATGGGTATGCGTTACTATCGCAATTCAACAGTTCCTTACTTGAAACTTAGCAACGCGATTTACCAACACCTAATCTGATTTTTCCAAATAGATAGCTGCTTCGCAGTCCGACGGTCTACCTACTGAGCTAATTCGACCACTATAGAGACATTGTTCAGTATGTTATTGTACATCATTGGGCAATTTCATATCACGTGATAAAAATAGTATACCGTATCGCCCGCTCCACAACGCAGTGGGAATCATGAGAGGGGAATATTACAATATTACAGTTCCTCCTTCTCGAAATTACCAGAAGCGTCATTACGGAAATAGCCGAATTCTGATCGGACTGCTTCAGACTCTCTCTAACATAGAAACATGTCATGTAAATGAAAAGATGGCGGACGATACATATTTCTGAAATAGCGTCTGCATTGGAATCGGAATCGTGTTCATAATTAAATATTCGGAATAATAATTAAAGGGCCTCTGCGATGCAGTTAATAGTTAATATGCACATTATAGTACTTGACAATCACACAAAAGTGGTAAAAACGCATGCATTTATTTCATCTCTGTCACAAGATTAATATGCAGATTTAACATTATGTGCAAATTAGCTGTGACGTCACAGTACGTACATTTAAATAATGCAAATTACAATATTTGTTTTTACCATTAAAATAAATATTATTTTGAGTAAAAAATTAATGTATTTGTTTCTTTCAAATTTAATGTGTATTTATGCATACATTATGTATACAATGTGACAGTTGTCGTCGTTTTTCCCTCCACCCGATAGTAATTGGTTCAGTGTACCAGTTTATTAATCAAATCGAGTAAAGCATAGCTCTTTTCTTTCAGTACTCTGTGATAAAACATATTGCACATTGTAAAACTATTAAAACATAACCGGTAATATAGCATGTGCCATCGTAATAAATAAAGTAATGGCTATAAACAATGACGCGGTGTGAATACCTTCTTAAAATGTGTTAATCATGTATGTTAGACAAGTGGCATTATTTATGCCAGTGTTTAACTCCTGATCAAATACAAATACCGATGTAGCCTGATATGTTAGAAGGAGATATCGTAAACCATGCTTGTCTTTTAAAATGCTATGTTGAAATTCATGTATCACTAAATGTGCATGTACATACACAACCGCCTACTCGTGTTGATATTTATCAACTTCTTTAATTCAAAATAGTTTAATACTGTGTTTCAAATCGAGCAGATTGATTGACTAAGCCGGAGCTGTGGCTCAGACAATCGAATTGCTTGATTCCGTGATGGCATTGCCAATATATGTTTAGACATATTGATAATCTGGGCCAGATTAATGCCGGCGACTGTGTACATTCAAAACATTTACCTCTACCACCATGACCACCAATGCTGAGTGCAAGCCATGCTATAATTTGTAAAACAGTTTTAAATCTTCACAACTAAGCAAAGTATTGACTTGACATGTTGTCGTCGTATTCAACTAAGATGGGACTTAAAGGGGCATTTCAGGCTTTTGTTTGTAAACAATACTATAGAATAACAAGAGCTGTAGGAGAACAGCATAGCTCGACTACGAGGGTTGTCGATGTACACATAGCTTGACAAAAACAAGGTGGCTACGGCCTGCATAAAAACCTTACCTTAACCAAGGTTGACTTAAAAACCTTAACCAAGGGGAATTGTGTAAGTAATTCAAGGTTAAATGTAGGTCAATGTCAGATATAGGTCAGGGGTTATTGATGTACATCACTAGGAGATGAAGTTTTCCTAGTATGGTTGCTGTAGACCCAGGAGTATTCCATATACAAGCTTGACTAAAAATCTTAACCATGGGGAAATAACTATGTAATTCAAGGATAAAAGTAGGTCAAGGCCAAATATAGGTCAGGGAGTATTGATGTACATCACTAGGAGATGAAGTTGTCCAAGTATGGTTGATGTAGGCCCAGGAGTATTCCATATACAAGCTTGACTATAAACATTAACCAAGTAATTCAAGGTTAAATGTAGGTGAAGGTAAAAAATAGGTCAGGGGTTATTGATGTACATCACTATGGGAAAAAGTTATCCAAGTATGGTGTCTGTATGCACAATAGTATTCCATCTACAAGCTTGACTAAAAACCTTAACCAAAGGGAATTAACTAAGTAATTCAAGGTTAAATGTAGGTCAATGTCAAATATAGCTCAGGGGTTGTTGATGTACATCACTAGGACATGAAGTCGTCCAGGTATGGTTGGTGTAGGGCCAGGAGTATTCCATCTACAAGCTTGAATAAAAACATTAACCAAAGAGAAATAACTAAGTAATTCAAGAGGAAATGTAGGTCAAGGTCAAATATACATCAGGGGTTATTGATGTACATCACTATCAGAAAAGGTTGTCCAAGTATGGTGTCTGTATGCACACTAGTATTCCATGTACAAGCTTGAGCAAAACCCTTAACCAAGGTTGACTAGAAACCTTAATCAAGGGGAATTAACTAAGTAATTCAAGGTTAAATGTAGGTGAATGTCAAATATAGGTCAGGGGTTGTTGATGTACATCACTAGGAGATGAAGTTGTCCAAGTATGGTTGGTGTAGGGCCAGGAGTATTCCATCTACAAGCTTGACTAAAAGCCTTAACCAAGAGAATTAAGTAAGTAATTCAAGAGGAAATGTAGGTCAAGGTCAAATATAGATCAGGGGTTATTGATGTACATCACTAGGAGATGAAGTTGTCCAAGTATGGTGGGTGTAGGGCCAGTAGTATTCCATATACAAGCTGGACTAAAAACCTTAACCAATGGGGAATTAAGTAAGTAATTCAAGAGGTAATGTAGGTCAAGGTCAAATATAGATCAGGGGTTATTGACGTACATCCCTATGAGAAAAGGTTGTCCAAGTATGGTGTCTGTATGCACAATAGGATTCCATGTACAAGCTTGACTAAAAACCTTAACCAAGGTTGACTAAAAACCTTAACCAAGGGGAATTAACTAAGTAATTCAAGAGGAAATGTAGGTCAATGTCAAATATAGATCAGGGGTTATTGATGTACAACAGTATGTGATGAAGTTGTCCAAGTATGGTGGGTGTAGGGCCAGTATTATTCTATATACAAGCTTGACTAAAAACCTTAACCAAGGGGAATTAAGTAAGTAATTCAAGAGGAAATGTAGGTCAAAGTCAAATATAGATCACGGGTTATTGATGTACATCCCTATGAGAAAAGGTTGTCCAGGTATGGTGTCTGTATGCACAATAGTATTCCATGTACAAGCTTGACTAAAAAGCTTAACCAAGGTTGACTAAAAACATTAACCAAGGGGAATTATTAACTAAGTAATTCAAGAGGAAATGTAGGTGAAGGTCAAATATAGATCAGGGGTTATTAATGTACATCACTAGGAGATGAAGTTTTCCAAGTATGGTGGGTGTAGGGCCAGTAGTATTCCATATACAAGGTTGACTAAAAACCTTAATCAAGGCGTGACGGTGACGCCGAAGCCGACGCCGACGCCGACGCCGGGTTGACAACATAAGCTCTAACTATTCTTCGAATAGTTGAGTTAAAAATGTGTTCATCATGGCCGTGTGTAAATTGGTTTAATTGTTTAATCGAAGACATATGACGATACTAGGACTGCTGGCTTGTTTTCACTCATATAGCAGCAGCCCTAGTATCGTCATATGTCTTCAATTAAACCACATTACGTACGGCCATGATAAAATCACGTTTTAATATTTTATTATTTTCTTCCCAAAAATTCTTCATATGTCCCTTTAAAGGAACGGTATTTTTGTCCAGACCACGTTTCCGCTTCAACGGCTACTACCTAACTGGTCTTTTTCAACCTTAAGGGGCACAATTTTAATGGCAGCTGAACAAATTCTATGAAGCAAATATTATTTTAAAATAATTGTATTTGCTTGAAAATATAATATGGTGGGAATTATAAGAAATAAACGTCATTTTTTAGAATTGATCGTGTGTTGTTCCACACTAGTCTACCGGCTGATGGTTTTCAGTGTATACACCGATACAGCTTAAAATATCGTTTATACTTTAACATACATACACCAGCGTCTGCGTTAATCTTGCCCAGATGTCAACGTTTCGGAACAATCATTAATATCAACTCAAGCAGTTTGATTGGCTGTGCCTGAGCTGTAGCACAGCTCAGGCTCATCCAATCAAGCTGCTTGCATTCAAGCTCAATTTGTAAGTTTCTTGTGATAAAGAAATT